>VZSC01014161.1:239904-288901 GCA_013398225.1 Steatornis caripensis
AAAAAAAAAAAAATCACGTGGACAAGATGGGAGCTAGGGAGGCCTTGTAAAATCAAGACTAGCCTAAAGCTTGGTTACCGCAGTTTATATGTTTCCTCATTTATACTAACAAAAATGGTGTGTAACTTACCAATTATCTTGTACCTTAGAGCTCCGTTATTGCCAGCATCCATATCCACAGCCTGGGTAACATAAACGACAGAAGGCTGTTGGTTCTCTGGAATATGGATCGGAGAGGCAGGAACAAGAAACACGGGAGAATGATCGTTTTCGTCCAGCACTTTGCAGATAACTGTCATCGTGCTCGACAGTGACGGGGTTCCGCTATCTCGAACCAAAACTAAAATTAACAAAAAGAAAACAAATTTTATACATACAAATAATGTATTATACATACATGCAAATAATACTTTATACAAATTTTAGAAGTTGTAGGCACAACAATGGACACTCCTTAATCATATCAGAATAGTAGTTATCTGTGCTATGCAAAAAGCACGTGCTTTTCTGTTCCTGACAATGTTACCGCTTCCATCTGATTCAGATGGCATAAAAAAGGTAACGCTGACAGGAACAACACACGCATTCTCACTTCACATTTTACAGGCACTTACAGCTATTTCACGCTGTTACCTTTAATACTGAAAACCTCCTGGGTTTCCCTGTCCAGTGATGCAGTTGTTACAACTTCTCCACTGTCCGAGTTCATCCTGAATTTCTCATAACCAGTTCCTGGTAAAATTTCATACCGAAGCAAGGAATTCAGTCCTTAAAAGCACAAAGGAAGTCTTAGTAAAACACAGGCACTCTCCTCACATTCAGGTCTACAGAGTCATCTCTTTCTTCTCCCCCGCTACCCTGGGAAGTGGGTTATGGATGAAGCTATTTTTAATGCAGTAACTGCTTCTTCATTAGCACAAAAGATCCACATTTAAAATTCAGATCTTCAAAGGTCTTGCCCAGCTGCTGCTTTGTGCCCAAGTTTTCCAGCCACTCAAAGTGACCCCAGTAACATTTCTTGGCACTGATGGCATGTCCTCGAACAAGCTGACATATCAACATGGTGCAAGAAAGCATTAGCTTAGACTGTGGAATTCATGCATTGGCCTTCTGCCCTCCCTGAGGGATGTAGTTTATTTCTCAACAGGACGTCAGGCACAGTACCGGGCTGCTCTGGCAGCTCTGGTTCTCCACTTAACTTCACTTGGAGCCAACACAAGTACTTCTGTACAGTATGACACTGAGTAACATAAGCATTCAGAGAAAACATCCATTTCTTGGCATGTCCACCAGCTCTAAATATTCGTTATACTGAGCAGGCAGGTGCCTAAGTCCCATCAGGACTCACAGGGTAACCATCTCCTAGCTGCCCTCAACAGAAAAGCCAGTTTGACGGACATTCCCACAGGACATTTCAGGCCTTTTAGACAGCTCCCACTTGCAGCCAATCTCTGAAACGATACTGCTTGGTTTTATAAAGTCGTGCAGGATTTCTAGAAGGGAAGGTTAAAGATTGTCCCTCCCTCAAAGTTTCTCTGAATGCCAATACCATTCAGTTTCTAACTAGACCTACCATTTGTATATAGTACAGGGATATTAGTCTTCCTGTCTTTCTCTAGGAAATAGCAGGCTAAAACTGTACAGGCCTTTAAAAACCTTTCTTTCAAAGTCGTCCACCTGAGTTGAACAAGAAATGTGACTCTGCATTCTTACCTATTATGGTTACAAAATAATTTCTTTCATATTTCTTCCAGTTTCAATGCCCTTCTGACAAATGTATAATGTCATCTCCACCACACTCATATTATTAACTTGAATGAGTTTAATCCTACATTAAACTTGAAGGGCTTGTACTATTGTGCTTTTTTCCTTTTTGCAAATTTTTTAAGTTTCATTCAATCATTCTGTGTTTTTTCGACCAATAATCAATCTTTCAGTAGTAGAGACACAGTGCACCTGGAAAGCTATAGCACTCCTAGTCATACTAGGAGTCATACAACTGCTGTTGAGAGTTAAACATTGCCTGCCTGTTCTCATCTGCTGCAGTAGCAAACTGGACAATCTGCACTGGAGTTAACGTAGAAACACCAGTGCGAGAGAAGAACCAGAGTCTACAGTTTTTAGCATCTTTCACTTCCTTTGTCTGCCTTTGCATAGCTTTGCTAAACAGTTGACAACACTACTGAAATTTGACTAAGAGAATTATTACTGTAAATGCATTTGCACCTAAACTAAGTCAAGGGAGGGACATATTCATACAATACACAGCAGAAGAAAAATGAGTTACAGAAATCCTTCCAGCTTTCTAGAAAAAAACGGCGAAAAATCACAGCAGTAAGGACAACCAAAGAGAATGTCTTGCAAACTTAAGGTTACCAACATACACTATCTGATCTGTCCATGCTTGATACTATTAAACTACATTTAAAGAGATATTCACAGCTATGCCTGCATTTATCTATCCTTAATTACCAGTATGCTGCAGATGGAAAAGAGACGCATGACACCGCAGGGCTGATATTAACTATTAGCCTTTGGTCTCCTGCAACTGAACTGCTTCAATCCAGTGCCTTCACTGGCAGATTTCATAACGAACATTATTCACAGACAGCACTGAAAAAACATACAGGTGCTATCAAAGCTGACTATTCACACACTTTGGAATTAAAACTTTTAACGTTACAGCACATAGATATGTAACACCTTAATCACATTCATTTTCCAAGTACTTACTGCCTCCTTTCTCACATCCAGCTGCTAGAAGCGTACACCTAGGAGTAGGAGAAAGTTGCAGCACACTTTGCCCAAGAGAGACGCGTGATGACTACACATTCACCTACCATGGCACAGCAGCTGACACGTTTGCACTTGATCCAACCTGTCGGTTAATTATTCAGTAGTGCTAGTCACATTTTGGGGTCTGAAATTACAAACTGAAATGAGAAACAAACTATTCCCCCTGTGCATTACAAGCTGGAAGAGGAGCTAAGCCCCTTCCTTGACACTGGCCAGTGGCAGGGACCCCCCTCTCCTGCAGGCCAAATGGCAGAGTGGATGCATGGTGCCTGAGCTGCAGCCAGGGAAAAGCTTCAGCCCCCTTTCCCATTCCAAACCCATGGCATGAGCAGCCCCTGCTCTCCCAGCGTGCTACCACGGCTTCTCTGAAGCAGCAGCAGCCGTGGCATTACCCTACAAATATGTCTACTGTCAACACTGGTGAAGAAGCAATGGGAACAAATGTACCCCCTGCCCCACATCTAGACTCAAGTCTCATCTTTATAATACTAGTGTTGTTAAGACCGTGCTAATCCATGAATACGAGCAAGACAACATGTCCAGTGAACGGCAGTAAACCCTGTCTCATAACTTTACGTCAGTGGTCCCTATTGACCTTCTGAGATTTTTCTCCTAAGGCTCCAGACGTAACTACTGAACCACACAGGTGCACATCAGCTTAAAAGCAGACCTTGACAAATGCTGGTTCAGTTCATTCAGAGCTTCTGCAAAGACATGTCTCAAGACAAACGCATCACCTAGCTTCAATGTGCTGCAGCTACATTTGCTTTCCCATGCATTTTTTCCCCAGCATTTACTTGTATTACACATCTTTACGCTTTCATCTACCTGTGTTGTGCTGTTAGATGTCAGCCTTGGGCACATGGAGAGCTCTCCCAGTGTAAGAGGACTTGGAGAAAGTGAGGCAACACAGAGTTGCCGTAAGGGCAGCTCCTGCAATGTTCAGTAGGCCGTCGGCCTAACAAGAAGTTTCATGGATATTCACGTGGAAGGAAATCATTACAACCAAAACTTTTACTAGTGAATTCCAAAAAAAAGACCTTTTGAACGGGAAGCAAACTTAAAGCTTGGGCCAAACACAAAGAAGGTGACAGCCGTTTGCTTTCCCTCTTCTTTTTGCAGGGAATGAAGTCCAAAAACAAATAAAAAGCTGATGATGGCTGCAATTGTCAGTAAAAACGATTCCTCCCTGTGGTCGGTCAGGGAACATATGAAGTGGGGAAAAAAAAAAATTCTGTGATGGCAGGAAAGTCCTCCACTGAGACAATGCAAATATTACTGGGATGTGAACTGTAATTTAAAGACCAAACAAAAATAATGTAAAAAATGTGATGTAAAAAATAAAGAACATCATGAGGGGAGTCATCTTATTCAAAACTCCTGTCCCAACAACAGAAGAAAAGCAAGCAGCGTTACATTTATATGGCTCTCCTATAAATCCTACTTTCTTACATTATGAGCACCACTTCAGTACTTGTTTGGAACAACACTGTAACATGCGTATGACATGGGGCCAAATCATGCAAATGTGAGAAAAAAAACCCAATAGAAGGACTGTGGTACTGAAAAATGTACTTAAAAAAAAAAGGCAGGAAGGAACCATCAGCCACAACAGTGCTCCAGCCCAAAGCGTCTGCAGGGGCAGGCGCGCGCTGTGCCACCCAGGCCACTTGGAATGCCCTTCCTCTCCACCCCGCCAAGCCACCCCTGCTCCCTTCCCCTAACGGTTTCCAAAATTTCCCTTCTTCTGTATTTCCCACAAGATGTGCAATAAATAAATATGAGGGACGGAGGAAGGAGGGAGAGGAATTCAGGCAAATTCCCACTTCTTTTCTCTATTACCTTGCCATTTTTTTTTTTACTTCAAGTACCACCCTTTTTTCATAGTTTGATCCACGAAAGAAAGAAAACACTTGGAAGAGCAAGGTACAGAGGCAAACCGTAACATTGCTCAACTGTCAAAGGTTTTCCACAGACAGGGCTGCCCACCCATTCCTAATCTCTAAACACTCTACATACTTGTGGGGAAACGTCTCTGCGACACAGCACCTCTGCCGAGCTCACGGCAGCCTGCTGTAAGCAATACGGGCTCTACGCCACAAGGACGAACCTTACTGAATACAGAAAATTACTTGATTCCAAGAGCATATGAAGCACCCCGTCTTTACTCATCCGTTCCGCGTATTTCTGAAAAGCAATTCATTAACATTCTTATGCATGGAAAATCCCAGCCGAAACCCCGAGCGGCTTCCACGCCCCCGGCGCGGCGCGGCGCGGCCAGCCGGGAAACCTTGGGAGACAGCGCCCCCCGCTGGTCACAGCCGGTTAGTGCGCATCCGCCCGTTCCGTTACAAAACCAGGACCCTCGTCCGGCGAGCGGCCTTAAAAATGTTCTCTGATGGAGAGCAACAAAACGTTCAAATACTAGCTTTAACTGCGTTGAACGTTGTTTGCTGATTTATAACCAGAGCACGTGTCACGGTTTAAAGCCGGGCTNCTGCCAAGCCACCCCTGCTCCCTTCCCCTAACGGTTTCCAAAATTTCCCTTCTTCTGTATTTCCCACAAGATGTGCAATAAATAAATATGAGGGACGGAGGAAGGAGGGAGAGGAATTCAGGCAAATTCCCACTTCTTTTCTCTATTACCTTGCCATTTTTTTTTTTACTTCAAGTACCACCCTTTTTTCATAGTTTGATCCACGAAAGAAAGAAAACACTTGGAAGAGCAAGGTACAGAGGCAAACCGTAACATTGCTCAACTGTCAAAGGTTTTCCACAGACAGGGCTGCCCACCCATTCCTAATCTCTAAACACTCTACATACTTGTGGGGAAACGTCTCTGCGACACAGCACCTCTGCCGAGCTCACGGCAGCCTGCTGTAAGCAATACGGGCTCTACGCCACAAGGACGAACCTTACTGAATACAGAAAATTACTTGATTCCAAGAGCATATGAAGCACCCCGTCTTTACTCATCCGTTCCGCGTATTTCTGAAAAGCAATTCATTAACATTCTTATGCATGGAAAATCCCAGCCGAAACCCCGAGCGGCTTCCACGCCCCCGGCGCGGCGCGGCGCGGCGCAGCCAGCCGGGAAACCTTGGGAGACAGCGCCCCCCGCTGGTCACAGCCGGTTAGTGCGCATCCGCCCGTTCCGTTACAAACCCAGGACCCTCGTCCGGCGAGCGGCCTTAAAAATGTTCTCTGATGGAGAGCAACAAAACGTTCAAATACTAGCTTTAACTGCGTTGAACGTTGTTTGCTGATTTATAACCAGAGCACGTGTCACGGTTTAAAGCCGGGCTGGCTATTAAACGGACGACAGATGCTGTCTGTTAACCCCCTCCCTCCCCAGAATGGGGGGGGGAAGAGAAAAGGGAAAGTGACTTACAGGTTGGAAAAGTTAAAACAGCTTTAATCTAACTACAATAATAATGTATAATAATAATAGGAAAAATAATAACGAAATATATACAAATATGTACAAAACCAATATCGAGCTCCCCTCCACCAATGACGAATACGTCACCTCGGGCACGCCCCGGGAAAGTCCTGGACTGTACTCGGCAGCAGCAGGCAGGAGCTGGATTCAGGAATGCACAGATCGGGATTGAAGGCAGAAGAATCGGACAGAGTCCTCCTTGGACACCGGCCATAGAAGAAGAGAAGCCAGACCCTCGTGATCCCTCAGCTTTATACCGCGTATGACGCATATGGGATGGAATACTCCCTTTGGTCCGTTTTGAGTCACCTGTCCGACCCGCTCCTCCCCGCCCCAGGGTCGCAGGTGTGTCCCCTTCTCTGCTCTTTCAGTTCCGGCACACAAGAAGTCGGCAGAAGCAAGCATCGACCTTGGTCTCCATAGGGATAACTATAAGCAAGAGCCTTTCTGCATACCATTCCTTCTGATGTCCCAGTATAAACACAGAGCCTTGTCACTGCTAGAAGCAGCTATTATCTGGAAAAACTTGCAGTTAATTTGAGAGAGTGCAGCTTCTCAGAAGAGACTTAACTAAAAAGCAAAGTTACTAAAAGAAAATTGGTTCTGTCCTGGCCCAAACCAGGACAGCACACTATCTGCACATGAAAGCTACAGTATGCTGAGCTACTCTGTATCATACAAGCACACTATTTTACATTTAACATACCAGTCAGAGCTGAAGCTACCCCAGTGTGCAAGCCAGAATACCTCCAAGGCCTGAATAAAGGTTGAGGGTCTGAACGAAAAGCCAGATGTTGAAACTCATACATTACCTTGGGAAAAGCAAAAGGGCTGTACACGCTACAAGATTTGGTCAGTCTACTACAGTCCACAATGAAATTAACAGCAAAAGGACAGAAATCACCTGCATCTCTGTCCACAGCTTCCACCTTTATGACAAATTCCCCTGGATCCTGGTTTTCACGAACTGTAGTCTCATAAAGTTGCTTCATAAATAGCGGGGTCTCATCATTCACATCAAGAACAACGATGGTTAGAACCTGTGTGGCAGAGAGAGCTGGGCTGCCATCATCAACAGCCATCACTGTCAAACTGTAGCGCTCCCGAATCTCACGGTCCAGAAGCTGGGCTGTAGTTAAGAGTCCTATTATAAAGAAAGAAGGTATTAAAAAAGCATTCTGTGCAGGTTAGGATCCCAGTTGTTTCAGCACTCACAGCTTCAATGCAGCATCACTGTGCAACGCTGTGGCACTGCTGCAGGGCTTCCAAACTTTGCAGTCAATCATCACCTGTCATTCCCTTTAGAGTGCTAATTGGCTCAGAAATACTCATTTTGACATCAAGGGAAACTAGGATTCATGGAATATTCAAGTGAAGTCCAGGGATTCCTTTTTATTTAACTTTGGACTTAACGTTTTAACTTTAACTTATGTATTTGTCGTCTTTAGCACATAAGTTATGAAATTAGGAGCTCTGCAAATCAGTGTCAGCTGCATCACAATGGATTCAAAATCAGAATAAGAACCAGAAAATATTGCAAATATTAGGGTGAGATTTGCATTTGCGTGCAGGTGGTGTAATAGTTACAGAACTCATTCAGGAACCAGAGAATTTCAGAGGGCTGAAGAATGAAATTCATCAGCACTTTGAGCCTCCACTGAATATAATCCACCTACAGTGTAACGCACGTTCCTTGATTTTGACTTTGCCTTTCCTTGTGCGTACACATAGCAACATATGTGTGTGCAGAGGCTTTAAGTGTGCACCATGCCAGACCCAGAATGAAGTTATTCACTGCACACACCTTCTTCCCACGTTCTTTAATGTGCTATTGGAAGGTATTCCAGTGCACAACACAGTTGAGTCATGCAGAAATTTTTGCGCTGAGTCTCACTGAGCTTGCCTGCTGCACATAGTACTGTCATGCTCGTGTGGTGTTCTGCCCGAGGTAATCACCCTGAGGATGATACGTCACCTGGCTAGAGTACCATGGTAATGTAGCATCTCAGTCTCGCATTGTATGCGCTCCCAAATATTATCATGAGAAGCACAGTACAAGAAACTCCAGAGAACAGAAGTTACTGTACCTGTGATTTTATCCAATACAAATGCTTTGTTTTCATTGCCTGAAAGAATGTGGTATGTAACTTGTCCATTTCTTCCCTCATCGGGATCCTTTGCAGTTATATGGTGCACAAGGAAGCCCACCTCTGCATCCTCCATGACATAGGAAAGAGGCAAAGACGTAAAACTGGGCCTGTTGTCATTGATATCTAAAATAACAATTTTCACAGCCAGGGAATCAAGTCTGCGATCAGTCAGATTCACTGCCTGGTCTGACGCAGACACTGTAAGGATCACAGAGCGAGTAATCTCCCTGTCCAGTGGAAGTGCTGTGGTCAAGGTGCCATACGAAGGGTGAATACGAAAGGGATTTTTAACCATGTTAGTCATTTCCACGGAGTACTCTATTTTGCTGTTCAGAAAACTGCCATCTCCATCTTTTGCATTGAATGTGTAAACTAGAGTGCCAACAGGTACATTTTCCTCTATGCCAATCACTACGAAGTCATCTTGAAAATATGGAGAATGGTCATTCTGATCTTCTACATCGATACTCAGGAAGACGGTGTTATTCTGTGAAGAATTATTATAATCCTTTACGATAACTTGCAGAAGGAAATGCGAAGCTGTTTCATAGTCAAGTTCCTTAGAAAGAAAAAGGTCTCCTGTCAAGCTATCTATTTCAAAATGATCATCATCATCTTTAGCGATACTGAAATGCAGCTTCCTGTTAGCTGTGAGATGATTATCAGGCCACTTCAGAGAATTCAACACTTGTGCAGGTTTAAAATTTTCAGGTACGACATAGTGCTTAAAATCTTGTGAGAAGACAGATCTCCCACTGGGACGTGGGATTACCTGCAACAAAAGCACAAAGTCTGCAGTATTTTCCCATTGTTATTATGAATAGCATAATGAAAATTATTTTCATTAATTGAGGGTTTAATAATTTATTATTTGTGACTATATTTATCCTAAGCATGCCTCAAAGCCAGAAAACAACTCAACATGCTCTGTAAGAGTTCAAATACTCCTTAGCTAGTCATTCCTTAACGCTGTCTTTCATTCCTACATTAAAAGAAAGGACAAGATTGTCTCTCATCCTCTGAATCACAGGGGTCCAAAGACAGACAACTTGAATACTGCTATCTCTGCCCCTACGATGAAGCACTTCAACTGTCTTGCTCCATAGGATGGCATCACAGGGACAGATGTGACAAAGAAAGCACGGTACGCTATGCAGCTTGCCAAACACAAACGGACAGCTGCGGTTTTTTGAGGGTTGTTTATGTCATTACAAGCTTTCATTCGTTATGGATTGCTGTGGAGTTCCGAGTTTATGCTTTAAAAATGAAAGAATCTCTTTAACTGTGGGAACTGTATTTGCCTTGTCTTGAGGGAAGCTTTTTTTTCAAAGCTATCCAAAATGAACCATCTTTTGGGTGACATGAAAATAGCAGCCTCGGTGACATTCAGCCTCTGATAGAGGAGCACACACGCAGCTTTGACAAAGCAGCCCCACCGCGGCTCCATGAACAGCAGGCAGCTGGCTGCAGAAAGAGCGCACACTGCATTTCACACTCCCATGCAGAGCAGCCCTGTATAAACCAGCACAAAGGAACGAGCTATCTTTATACTGGGTTACAGGGACAGAGAGAGTAACACAGTGGAGGAAAAAAAAACCCCTACTCTCCCCCCCACTTTCAGTCCCTCCTGATACTTGCTTTTTATTCCACCTACGTGGATATTTTCCTTCTCTTTTGCAGTGTTTATAATGACCTCCTACTAAAGCACAAACATCATCTCCTTGCAAGACAGCCTAGAATGCTGTTGTGTATTCTTAACAAATCCAAATGAGCCTGCCCTCTCATTTCCTCCCTCAACAGAAAATTACAAGACAAGGAGCTTATAATTTTGGGCTTCCTTATTTCTTCAGCCTATTTCTCTAGCTTCTCCCAAAATTGTTTTTTCAAAGGAACTAAGTATCTATCAATCATAACTGTTCTATCCACACAACATAAACAAGTACCTGGATGTAAACAGCAGCATGTCCTTGAAGCGAAGGCGTCCCCTGGTCCCTGGCTGTGACCATCATTCTGTAGTCTGATCTCTCAGCATGTGACAGAGACCTGGCTGTTCTTAACTCTCCAGTAAAAGCATCAATCTGGAAGTATCCTATATCATCTTCTACAGGGAAGAAATGGATATGAGTTATTGCAGATCTCTTCAGCTTGCCTCCATAGTACTAAACATTGTAATTAACAGTAAGAAAGAGCAGGACCCAGGCCAAAGGGAACCTGCTGTGCTCCTTTGGGTCTCTCTGGCTCATTTGGTTCACCTCTTCCTCCTTCACTGAGTACATAGTTGTTATAAACCACTTACTCTGAATTTAGAAAGCTACAGACAGAAACGCTATGGAGCGCTAAAGCAACTGCTCAATTCTGTACCAACGTTATTCACACCAATGGTGCGTGCGTAAGGAGAGCAGCAGATACCCCAGGACTGCTACTCCTATTTCCAACATAAGTTGGCAGGCAAGGCCAGAGAAAGAATTAAGTCTTAGTCTCTGAATTGGCATGAAGGGTCAAGGAAAGTGACACTGGGCGCACAGCTGGTTCATGTCCCTGGCACACTCCAGGTGAGCAAAGAGCCTGATCTACCCCTACTGCACCGTAACTGCAGTGATGCAACCTGCCCTGCCTCTGCTTTGAGCCAGGAGCTAACTAGGGGTTAGCAAAAACCTGACAGTAAATTGTTGCAGAGCAACATGTGAATATTGGAAATTATGCTTACATCCTTCGTGAAGGAATGGCCACATGCTAATAACAAGCAACTTCTAATTAAAATTACTGCTTGTAGCTACATCATATTACGTTTATTCTAGAGATGCAAAGAAAAACTCTACCACAGAAGAGTACACAGCTCTTTGTGACTTAGAATCATTTAGGTTAGAACAGACCCTTAAGAGAGTCCAACCGTAAACCTGACATGGCCAATTCCGCTACTAAACCACGTCCCTAAGCGCCATGTCTGCACGTCTTTTAAATACCCCCAGGGATGGTGACTCCACCGCTTCCCTGGGCAGCCTGTTCCAGCGCTTGATGACCCTCTCGGTGAAGAAATTTTTCCTAAAATTCTATCTAACCCTCCCCTGGTACAACTTGAGGTTGTTTTCTCTCGTCCTATCTCTTGTTACCTGGAAAAAGAGACCGACACCAACCTCTCCCACTCTCAAAGAATGCAGTACAAATTACTCTCCAATTTTTAGTAAAATGGGAAAGTACCTATTACTTGGTATACCTTACCTGAAACTGAGAAAATTGAATTTGTCATAACTACTTCTCTCTTAAAATACTACGCAAACAACTCTTTGCTATATGAATTTTTAATAAGGTGTACTAGTGGGTTAAACAAAGTCATGCAGCGTAACAACTCCTATTGTAATAAGCTACTGTGGTAAAAATAAATTCAGGGCAGATGTACTACACAAAACACCCATGAAGAACTATATTTCCATGGGCACCCAAGTGAGCACGAAGCTGTTTACGTTCTCCAAATCTGCACATGCAAATCAATCAGCTGCACATATAGATGTTCATTTTTGTATTAAATCACCTTACCTGCAACTGTAAAATATTTGCACCTGTAGAATTTGAAAAAACACTGAGCAGGCTAGTTAGAAAACAGGATTTTCACAGTCAACAAATAGGTTTTTTCCAATATTGTTCTGTTAATTTTGACTGACTGTAAGTTTCTAATGTTCCGTGAGTCCCTTCTGGGTTGACTCTTGCAGTCTGGAACGTAACAAGGAGATTGCCAACAAAAGGAAACAGTATGTAGAGACAATTACACTGAACGAGACAGTCCTGCATTCTGCATTTTTCATGATAGTTTCAAAATATTAATGCTGCTATATTACTGTTTTCATAAATTGCTTTTGGTTACTTCACTGGTTTAGGTCCCAACAGTATGTCTGCATTCACAGATCTGCTATTTTGTTCCATATAATGTTTCATGACACAAAATCCCAGCTAAGCAAAAGGCAGAGTAGATATGAAAAACAGAACACACTGTGAATTGCACGCATGTATTTTTAACATTTTGCTAAAACTGACATTAAAATAACTGATAGGGAGAACTAAAAGGAAAAGAAAACAGTAAACAGAAACGCACAAAAGCTATTCCCTTTATGTGTCTACCAAAATGGAGCTACAGCTACTAAATCGAACCAAAAATAAAAAATTATTTTAAAAAAATAATCAGGGAACAAAACCATTGTGAGTACATAACTGCAATGAGGCTATGAGGATTCATCCTTGCTTCAGCAATGATGAGGACAGTCAGCACCTCTTAGCATAAAGATCAATACTTGTTTTTCTGTTTCAAGTAGCAGAACAGACAGCTAAACTCAACTGAAATATGTGCCAGTCCACAAAGCTTCTGAAGGGTTGAAGCTTATTCGATAGGAGAAAGGAATGGTCAGAATCTACATTTTTTAGTAAAATAAGACAGCTGGTCAGAAAAGAAATCATCAATAGTGTTTTCACTAGAGGCTACAATTCCACTAAAATCCAAATATTGCATGAAACAGTCAGTTTTGCACATATTTTGGTGGCAATAAAAGTAACAGAAAAGTCTGATAATGTTGGAAAGAGAGATTGTACAAAAGCAGAACCCCTTGGGACTTCCATTTTCAAAGCGTTTCTCATTTTAATCTTTTTTATCTGGTACGGCACTATAAAGAGAGTTTAAACAGAAACATCTTATTTATATTTTTCTGGTAATTTTATCAGGCTTTTTTTAATTTATTCATGGACAATTTCAACGTGTAGCCATTTGATTCCAAGTTAGAAAAAACTTCAAGAAAAAAATCCTTATGAAGTGGATTTCCCTTCATCTACAGACAGACTCACCAAACTTTTTATACTCCATTTTATAGCTAAAGCAATTTCTTCAGTTTCTGAATTTCAAAAGCCTGCCTAAAGAGAGATCTGCTTCTCAACTGATTTAACAGATGACAGGTACTAAGAGGAAAGACTACTTTTGAATACTTCTGCCCAAGATTACCAAGGGCAAGTGCATGTGAGCAGCAGCTTGTGCACTTTCTAAATACACTCCAAATACTCCTCTTCATTCTTTGGAAGTTCAAAGCGAGGAATAAGGGAAAAGACGGTTTTAAGTGTTACACTCAAAGAGCATGTCAGCCATTGCTCTAAAAGCTCACGCTCCCTACACTTCCAGAAACATTTGCTCAGCTTTCATCTCTGTAAGCCACCTGCATTAGGCAACTGCTGCTTATATCACGCACCCTAAAGATGTCCCTTTATGTTTGAAGAGACAAGAAAGAAACTGTAAGAGAAATAGGCAAGAAAGAAGGAAATTAAGAGCAGATCAAGCATGGAACAGAAAAAAATAAAATCTCTTGATGACTAGACTCCAGCGGCCCCAGTCTCTTCTTGTGCTTGCAACTCTAGTCTGCCAATAAACTGATACGACTTTTCACTTAAGTTTTCTACCTCTACATTATCTAACCAAATCACCCTGGAAAACAAGTACTGGCTTTTTACTTCTTCACAGACACACGTGCAACACTTGCCAATGTGCGTGTGTTAGCAGCGCAGACTAGGCTTCTCCTAGTGCTCTGGTGGCCAAGTGCTAATGCATCCTCAGAACTGGTCCAAATGTAACTGTAAAAGCCTCTACTTTGCCAGTGCTAGCCTTAACACACAAAGCAATAGTTTATGATGCACTACAAAACCAGGCTAATTTTTGTTATAAATGCTATACTATAACCTACTGACAGCAGGGCAGGGAAATCACTTTGCAATTGCCAGCATCACTAAGGAATAGTACACACAGCTGGGATTCACCCCCTTCTGAATTAGGTTACTCTTTCAGCGATAACACAAAAGTGGAGATATGATCATGCATATGATGGTGCATTTCCATACACGTGAATGTTTAAGAATGATTTGTTCCTTCTCCTGAAAGAAGGAAGGGCATTTTGAAGGAAACACTTCTCCTCCGAAGGCTAAAATTAATCTGTTGTGTAAACCTCACGGTTATTTTACAGATTTTTCCTTACATAATTTGTTGGCATTTGTCATTAACCCTCCTGCATAGCTTAATCTATTGCTGCTATCTTGGCATTTCTTTAAGGTCTCAAAAACGCTAAAAATTACCGACTGACTCTTACAAGCTGAGTAGCTGACGCTGACACACACAGCTCTTAATTTCGTCAACTGCTGAAAAGCGCGTTGGTCTGCACGCAGTCCTCCAGTTAACCTGACGTCTTTGTGTTTAACAAATATGGCTGTAAATCAGATCATATTTCTTCTTCATATTTTAGTACTGAACAATGTCCCAGAACTACAAAATACTATTTTAAATACAAACCAGGCAAGAACTTCACCATGAAGTGGAAGACCAGATGTTAAAGGCTGTGAGCCAACTAACAACAAAAATTAGTATCAGAGAAGCTCAGCTGTTTCTGGATTTGTTTATCAGAAAAATATCTAGTTCCAAGGCTGGGAGGGCTTTTTTTGCTGCTGTTTTTATCCTTTTGTTCTTCTGAGAGACAGCATTCGCAAAACCAGTCATATTTTCTGTTGGTAGTCATTTTTATAATTTGAACTCTTACTTACTCCCCCCTGTGGGGCACTACAAGTCAAGCCAGTAAGAGAATCCAATACACTATTTGAAGGAAGGGGATATAGTTAGATGTACAGACAAGCAGAGACCCCTGAAGAACGCTTCCCATGTTGCCTGGCCATCACCCTTCAAACAAAGGGTTGGGTACTACTCATTCCCTTTTTCTTAAAGGGGATCATTTCGTGCAAAGTATTATCATTCACAATGCAGAAGTCTATGATTCTCTCCAATTCCCCTTGGGAGAGACAGTCGCTTGTATCCAAATTACAGCAATAAAAGCATGGCCATAAACTGACCCTACCGTCTTTTATTATCTACATATATTTCAACTGCAAAATTTTCAATAGAGTTGTTAAAGGTCTAATTTTTCTAAGCATCTCTTGGTGCAACAGAGCAGAGTTAGTTCTTTGGCCCTTGTGGATTTAGATCTTAAAGTCCTTCCATTACTTCACAGAAGTCAAAAGGATACATAGAGACACAGTATCACAACATCCACAGGAACCTTTCAGTCATTTCAGCCTTGGCTAGAAGAGGCTACAGATTCCCTTGCTCTAAGAGTGAGAAGCAACGCAGCTTTGCAGTATTTTGTTCTTTACTGTGCAGCGACAAATAATTGTTATGAGTTTAAACCAAGCAAGCCCACATTTGAGCTCTGCCTACACAGAAAAGAAGATCTGAGGAAATGCACTGAGTGGATGGAAATACTGGCAATGTTTTCTTGCTCTGATGAAACAGTATGTTTCATGTGCAAATTACCACAGACTACAAACACCAAGCTTAAAAGATATTGATTACATTAAGCTGGTAGAACAAAGCAGGTCCTAAAATAAAAGAAATAGTTCTGTTGTTGGCACCTCTTGCTGTTTTGAACCAATAGTAAACCAAAGCAGGAGGAACAGACGTGTTTTCCTAACCGGCTACAGACAGAGTTTTCTCTTGCGTAAAAGCGTAGCAAGCGGCACGTGGCAAAACCCAAGATCACATCTATGTCTCTTACCATATTAATGCATATTAATGCCCCAGTCCCATTCATGTTCTAATTTAGGACTGCTCTATTACTGATCTCAGTGCAAACAAAACTGGATCCTATAGCATACTCCAGAAGTGGACTACTACATGTAAGAATTATAGGGAAAGCTAAAGAGGAGAAGTGTTTTTAAGCTGCACGCTATGTCAGGCTAACAAAGTGCTAAACAAAGGGTGAAACATGAACTAAAACCCACAAGCCTCATTGTTTGCCCAGATTATCTGCTGATCCCTCTGATCCCGGTCTCAGACTGTCATGAACCACTCTTTTAGCAGAAAAATTTTCAATTGGTCATGGGAAAAGGGAGATCATCTTTCCTTTGAGATGCTAAACAACCAACAGAAACACTAAACCGTACAGTACAAGATTGTGGTCCTAATCTTTTCCGAGTGCTGTTTGAATGCTCTCTGGCTGGCCACACAAGCAACGATAGCCCTGGGAAGATATGGCAGAAGGGGAAGGGAAGAAAGGTAGCTGCTCGCATCTCCTCAGATACTTTCTAAGACCTGTTATGGTCCTGATTCCTATTTAACATAGGCACATTTATTCTAACATACACAAAACAGACATAAAATTCTGTATGTACACATGGCATCTCTAAAACACTAGTCATTTCACGTATCTTTTCTTATGAATAACACTTTAAATTCTTACCTGATTCTATTGAATATAATACCACACCGTTGTTTCCAGAATCAAAGTCTTTCGCAAAGACAGTGGTAATAAGTGTCCCTGAAGGCTGCCCTTCAAAAACCTGTCATCAAGCAGTTTATAAATAATTTGCAAACATACATGGGTAACAGCGAGCCTTAAGATAAATTCCTTCCCGTAACACAAGAGTTTAGCTGATGCTCTATTTTCCATTTCAGCAATATTTACAGTCATGGCAAACACTATTTTAGGAAATGGTTAAATAATACAGTTCTAGCAATCCCCTCCTGTGGTCTGCATGTACTGCTAATTCAAAAATCATTAATACAGCAGACTCGGAAGTCGGAAATCAGAAGAGATCCTACTACAGACATAAACAAAATTATACATAAATCCTTTACATCTGACGGTATACAGGGCAGAGACATGTAATTAGTCGATCAAGTTCGAAATTCCCCAATACACCCGAGCCTAAATGAAGAATGGGTTACATTTCTGCTTCGGTGGCGTCACTGTTCCACAGCATGGGGGGTTTGGGCTCCTGCCGCAGGCTGGTGCCCGGAGCAAGGCCGCCCACCGCGCCCCAGAACCCACCTGCAGGCGCAGCTCCCGCCCGGGCGCCGCCTGGGGGAACAGGGGCTCGTTGTCGTTGAGGTCCCGCACTGCGATGTACACAGCTGTCGTGGCATTAAGCCGCGGTGACCCGTGGTCGGTCACCAGCACGGTCAGCTGGTGGTGAGCTTGTTTTTCACGGTCTAGTGCAACCCAGTTTATAATTTCACCTGATGGGCAAAGAAAATTAATATTGCATCTTTTACTGTACAGCGGATGCCCCGGAGCAAAGGTATATAGCAGTACGAGCCAACGTGCTGACCTTCCAAAGAAATCCATCTGGCGTTTTCTTCACCACACTTCAGAACAGATAATATATGCGCACAGGGCTTTAACTGCTGACAAATGGCCTTTATTAGGCCCCCGGGTTAGGAAATTCTCAATGCAACGTCTGTACGTTAATCAGGAAGCCTTATGTCTCCCATCCATTCTGGTAAACCCAGCGAACAAAAGCGACCCGATGTTCTCTCCATCTGCTCAACCATACTCAGTACAGCTGAAGATTTGCGGTTGACCAAAGTCCTTCATACAGATAACCACATATTATTTTAAGATCTTCCTGGTTAACTCTTAGCACTCTGTTTGCCTTTAAGCTTCTATAAATGTACTCAACAGGAACCTGTTTTGAGATGACAGTTTTATTCTGAGATTCATACAAAGAAATTCTGGGAGAGCCTCCTCCCTTACCAAGAGGACGGGAGATCAGGGAAAAGGCATTTTAAACAGCAGATCTTTGCTTGCTAAATATCATTTTGCTGAATTGGATTATTTACAGTGTCTGTGTTCCTTACAGGGTTCCCTTCCTCTGGGCTCTCCATGCTATGTTGTGTGGTGTTATACTGTGTAGATACAATATCTATTACTCAAGGCATTTGGGATTCACTGCAGAGTACACCCCGTGCTGTGAAAAATTTCCCTCAGCCAATTTGCTTTCTGTGGTGCCACGCACAACACGAACACAGTTTTGATGTAACTTATAGAACAAATTTTTAAAACACTCTAGTTGTCAAATGTCAGTTACCTTTACAGTTATTTATGGCTGATCTGTACTTTTCAACTGTACTTGATCACAGGCAATTAAGTTCCTCATATGATCTACTGAAGCTATAACTTAAAACTCCTTTTACTTTGTTACAGTCAAACACTGAGACTTAACGACGAAGCGACCAGAATGGAGTCATGAAAAAAAAAATCAAATCCTAAGGGTTAGTTCATTCTTCATGAACGTGTTTTAGGTTTATTTCATTCCCCAAACTGCGAAGCTCTGAGTTGGAATATTCACATATCAACCCAAGAGATTCACAGCAGTTCCTGAAAGCTTTACACTTTACTCTTGTTCCCTTAGGGAATGCTGCTTTCCAAAAGATAGATTAGACAGATTACAAATCATAAAAAGCTACCTGTGTTGGAATTCATCTTGAAATATTTTCCATCAGACAAGAGGAAATAGGAAAGTTGTCCATTTCTTCCTGAGTCTTTGTCAACAGCTGTAATGGTGCCAACCACACCCCTGGGAATTGGATTTTCCTCCATTTCAAAGAAGTAGCTCTCCCGCATAAACGTGGGAGGATTATCATTTTCATCCAGGACATTAACTATTACTGATGTACTTGCATTTTGCATGGAGTTTTCATTCTTCGAGATGCTGGCCAAGGCTCTAAAACTTAGTATCTGTGCACATTCATAGTTCAAATGTTTCCGAAGATAAATCCAGCCAGTATCAGAGCTGATTCCAAATGCAGCAGAATCCGTGTTAGGCTCTAAGGAATATGTCAGCTTGGAGGTAACATCATGTGGATTGACTGAGTGGGCTTGAACCTGAAGGATTCGGGCACCTGGAGAGGTAGCTTCACTGATTTCTACTTGATACACCAAGTTTTGAAAAACCAAAGTGGGGCCCATCTTCTGCTCTTCAACAGTCACCGTCAACATCAGCAAAGAAGTCAGAGGAGGACTTCCACAGTCTTCTGCTGCTACATGTAGGGTATACTCCTGCTGCTCATCCGCAAACACTGTCCTCGTGAGGTTTACCACTCCAAGGTTTGGATCAATGCTAAACGCATTTGACTGCTGGCTTGTAATACTGTATTTGATTGCCCCATTTAGGCCACTGTCTTTGTCTTCTGCATGAGCAATGTAGACAGCAGTGCCAGGAGGCTGAGTATGTGCAATAGTTACCTTATCAGATTTGCTAAGAAATACTGGAGGATTGTCATTAACATCTATCACAGATATGTTGACCTGGGTGCTACTGTAGATGGGGGAGTTACCCAGCTGTGACTGAATGGTGAGCACCACAACAGACTGAGTTTCATGGTCAAGTTGTTTTTTGGTGCGGATGATACCAAACTGGGGGTCAATAGTGAATCTTCCATGTGGATCACCAGAGGAAATTTGGTAAGAAACCACTTCTAAAGAATCTAGAAATGGAAACACCAACAAAAAATGTGGGAAAAAAAGTGATAACATGAAGGTTGGTGAGAACATCTGCAAAAAATGCATGCTGTTAAATTTGGCGGAATAAATATAAGCTACACTGATGTTTGACTCTTTGGGGCTTTTTATGCTTCCTTCTTCCTGTCCCCGGAGCCCTTTAGTAAAATAAATACTGCTCAGGCTTGATCTGACTGTATATAGCTTGCCACGTGTGCACTGTATGATTTTCACCTCACTTACGATAAAACTCTACAGATAAAATCAACGGCCTCTTGTTTTTCCCTGATCTAAAATACAGAAATATAAATATAGAAATAAAATATAAAATAAATATAGAATAAAATATAGAAAAACAGTTTTTTAAAACAGTTTTTTAGATTAGTTTTATGGGAGTAATTTCACTACACACAGGTATTCACTATAGCAATGAAAGAACAGGTGGCAGTTCTCTGAAAGAGCTGCATTTTACTGAACTTACTGTTCATAGATGACCATTGCTATAACCCTTATACATCAGATGGTACCTAAAGCAAAAGCTGTCTACAGGTTCAGGCTTATTCCCAAGGCTGCTCCACGGGTGCTACCTCACCCTGAGGACAGTGATCAATGCACTGCCCTTCCAAGAAGAAGAAAACAGGAGGACCTGACTAATCAAACTTATATAACTCAAACTCTGCCTCTACCACCTTACACGTGCAGATCCATCGTCAAGCTGGTATGTGGACTCATGGTTCCCACTGTTCTGCATCAGAACTAGATATACATGGCTCTCAGAACAGGGTCTTTTTTGACTAAGACCTGGCAGGAGCTAACCCATTGGTTTAACCAAATGGATTAAATACATTTTTGAAGGGTCCCATAATCATTCATCTGGACTTCACGTCACTTAATTTGGGAAAATACGGGGCATTTTTTGTTTTGATTGTTTGCTTGTTTGGGACTTTTTTGGGGGAAAGGTTGCTCAGCAGCAGTTCATACAGATTCTCTGAAACTTCTGCATATTCTCTGCTCATGAGTATTGCTTTGAGATTTGTCTTGCAGGGCTAATTTTTTAACATAAGCCGCACTGCCACACAGACTCTTCCTTACACTTTCATGATATGCTTCCTATCCCCCCATTTGCAAGCACTGAAATTCACCCAGAAGAAGAGGCAGGCAGTTGCCAGTCCCCATGGACCACCAGGGATGGTACCATGAATCTCCATCTAAAGAGCATTCTGATACAGCAGTGATTACACCAGTTGCTGTAAATACCAACAGTAATTACTAAGTAATGCTCGACAGACTGAATGAATAATACGAAAGCTTAAAGAAAAAACCACCACAAACCAAACCCTATCTGCAGATATTTCCAGTTATTAGTCACACCAAAAATGCAATGTAATTCCTGACCGAGCATGCAACTTACTTGGAGGCTCCCTGGCCTTTACGGTACCAATTGGGCTGTCTTCAGGTGCATCTTCAGGAACAGAAAAAGCATACCGTGATCTCTCAAATATAGCAGGGGCTGAAGCGGTCTGAAGGATGTTTACTGTGACAGCTGCGTTGGTGGCAGAGGGAAGGCCACCCCCATCCCGCGCAGAAACAGTCAGGGAGAGCACAGAACGCGTCAGGTGGCTGAGAGCTGAGATCAGGTAAATAATTCCTGAAAGGAAACAGAGAAGTCCCCAAATAAAACACCCACACAAACAGGGCTGAAGCCCCAAAATACAAATCTTAGGAGCAATGGGCTCTGTGGCAAGTATCTGGGAAGCAGTCACTTGCTGTCTGATCACATGTGGTAAAATACGCTTTAATAGTAAATTCTAGGGTCTGTTGAATTTGCAAGCTGCTAACAGTTACATTTTTATATAAACTATATAAAGTAATTCTTTGAAAAGAAAATGCAATGCTCTGTCCAGAAATACAGCACTTTGGATATGCCTTCCTCAAGATAAATACATTTTCATCCTTTAACTCTGATGAATGAGACTAGCTGTCTCCAAATACATTCTCTTCCGACTGCTAAAGTAACTCTTTAGTAACATCAGGTAATTATGTCAGTTTTCAAATACTCTGTATATTACTACAGACAACCACATCTAGCTATTATTACCTAAGACGGTAGTATGGATAGAACGAACATAGCAAGAATCCTGTCCCGCCTTCTTCCACAGTAAAAGATTGTATGAACTTCAAAGAAACTTTTGTTTGAGCCAAGACTTCAGTCTCAGCAATGACAACTACATCCAGAGCATAGCTCTCTACGGGATGTTCATAATGGTCCACAACAATTATCCAAAACTGATACATTTTAATTGTTCCATGAGAGACAGTCATTCATTTATCCTTTGCAAGCAAATTAAGGATTTATAAATGAAGATATAAACCCACCAAAAAATCATTATCACTCAGAGCACTCCAAAATGTCTGGTCTAGATGAAGTGAACATGAGTATTTAAAAATTTAGGGGAGCACACTAAATCATAGGGCAATATAGCAGATAACGGTAGGTTTGTTAGCTCATAAATTGTATAACTCTATTACAACCTGAGGCACACAGCTGAAGACCAAGTGCTTTCAGTCAGGTAAAAGGTGGAATAAGGAAAAGTAATTCTGTCCTAAAGAGCATTAATACTGGTTTTTCTTATCCTTCCCCAGCAGGAAAAACACTTCCACGTATTCTGAGGTGACAAAAATCCCTCAATATTGTAAGACCCTTCGGTGGTCACAAATTTTGCAACGCACAGAGAACTATTTGTAAAGTAAATTTTTCAACAGAAAATGAAGATGTGAGGTGACAAAATGCAAGAAAATTCTTCTTGTCAATGACTGAGTTTAACTAAATATACACTAAATGCTAAAATTGCAGTGAGCTAAGTAGTAAGGTTGCAGGAAAGTCAAGAGATTCAGCTAAGAGGCACAACTTTCTACATACCAACAGATATTTTTAAGAAAGCACCGATACTTTTTGTAGAAGCTGGTGAAGACAAAACCTCTAGCAGCTCAGTACAACCAAACCTTTAAACTTTGAGCTACCTTTGTAATTCGGTAGCTCTCAAGACAGGTTTAATAGGGATGATGTTTGACATTCAAGTTGGACATTTAGTGGTCAGACAGGATAAAAAGCAGATTTAACTCAACGTGCCTTAGGAGAATCAGTGCATGATTCAACTATGATATATCTTCTCAAAATGTAGCATGAAGCCACAACATTAATTTGCTACTACACATTTTTAAGCAAAAAAAATGGAAAATACATAAAATCCTTATAAATATTCTAATGTGCATGCGACATACTTTCCAATTATACTTCCAAGACATTATAATAACAAACTGTGTATCGCCATGCCTAAAATGCATCCAGAGGGTCTTCAGGATCAAGGTAGAATGCTTTCCGCTAACAATAAAGGACACTTATTCCAGTGTGACAAACCACAGTAAAAACTCAGAGACACAGATGGATTCAGAATTCATTACTGATCCAGCTCCTGTGCCAGTAATGGATGGACTTTCAAGAATCAACCTTATTTTGGCCTTCTTTCTTTGTCTTCTGATGATTGGGTTTTACGATTAGTCAGACAGCTCCTCAACAAAGTAGTCTTCCAAGGACATAAACTTCTGGCATTTCCTGAGGTAATCTGAGCAACTGTAGCTCAAAAGAAAAAGGGTTTTAACCTTTTTTTCCCCCCAGAGGTTAAACATATAAACATGGATTTTAAACACTGTTGCTATCAAATCAAATGAAACTCATCAAATGGACTATATTTTACTAACTTGACCAATTGGGTATTTTTCTATTGACAAGGCCAAAAATATCTCATTCCCATTTTGGATACTTCAAGCTGTATGTGAAGAGTGGGAAAACTTTTACAGAAAAGCATCACGTTGAAATTTTTACTCTCAAAGCAATAACTAATGACTTCAGAACAGCCCTTAAAGGGTGGAACAAACAGTGCTCCACTTCAGGAACTCTGAAGACCTGGTGGATCACCGATATTTCAGAACCAGAATTCCTTCTCTGCTAACCTAGACAGATTACAGCACAGTCCATGCCAGTTCAGCTACAGAAAGCAAACAGAAAAGAAAATGGGTAAAAGATTTTGCTTTCTCCCTCCATTCTTTTGCTGTGTCCTAGGGAGGGAATGGAATAGCCAAGTACCTCTTGCCAACTCAGTCCTCTCTTGCAGGACTAGGGTTGCCCTAAGAACAGTGGTAGATTCCAAGTGAAAAGTGTGTATCTTCCACACGGTTCGTTCCAGCCTCAAAACTCTACTATGCAGGAAATTTTATAACCCAGTCTGACTTCTAATTATATACATTCTGTTTCTTTCAACATTTGTAGGACTGGACATTGGCTTTGCATCTGGTGATATACAATCGCTATAGACATTTGAGACAGCTGTACTGTATATACTGGGGGACATGCCACGTTAGGCTCTGTTATGGCACCGTATCACAGGAAAGAAGCTGTAAAAGTAAGCAGCATCTGGGATCTTAATTTTTATCCAGTTACATAAAAACAACAGACTTTGACTAAAATGGACAGTCACGACCACTTGTGTCAAAAGTAGCCGCCATCATACCTCAGAGCAGGGTGGCTAGGTGTATTTGGTCTGCTGAATTACAGTACAGGAGATCCCCTAGTACTCCATTGCAAAGGCAGAAAGGCAGGGCTAACTGCAAGAAACACAGGGCAAGAACTAGCTGTGTAAGTAAGTTAAACATTGAGTGTGCAAAACTCAGACGTATGCCTCACTAAATAACAGGCTGAAGACGAGTCCCAGTTTTCCTTTTTTCCTGTTCTGTAATTAAGAAAAGACACTGGTTTGTTATTGTTATTATCATAGTCATTTGCAGCCTGCAATTTGTGGCTTTAGAGAACTTAAAAGACAATTAGGTTGCTGTGGTACAGAATATATTCTTCCATTACAAAAAACAGTTTCTAGAAACACTGACGACGAAAAAGGAATAATGAGATGGCTCCTCTGCAAGGAACATTTCACTGAGACCGAAGCTCCCAGCCGGGGACCACACAGACACAAGGGCAGTTCTACTTTAAGAAGTCAGTGTTTGAAAAACGCCACCTTCTTTCTTACATCTTCACTCCCCATATATATGGACAGTCTCATCTGCTCCTTTAATGACATGTAATTCCATTTTTTTTAAATTTATTGTTTATGTTACTGCAGTGCCTTGAAGATTTTACTTCTGCTAATTCCTCATTCCACAGGAGAAAGCGTTGGAATCAATTCTGCTTCACAGGTGATCATAGAATTAAATACCAGATGAAGCATTAACATCCAGCCTCACTTACACCGTGGCAATCTCATTTTCTTCACTTGATCTGCATGGGTGCAGATTCCAAGCTTTCTAAATCAACAACATGATCCAGAGACTGCCTATGATTATTTGCATACGTATTTTAGACACAATCTGCAATGCTGGTTGCACGTTAGCAACCCCCACCGCAGACTGTAGTTTGGGAGCAGCTCTGCTCAGCACAGTCAAGCTGGAATTTACAGATGCTTTGCTACAGAAAAATCTGTGCTTACTGCCTAGCATAAATTGTTACAACGGTCTCAGGGATTCAACGTGTGGTGAGAGCTAGTACTAACAAAGGGAGAAATCATGACTGTCAACTCTTTGACCTGCTTCATACTTCCTTGTTCACTGGACGTGCTAGGGCACTGACTTCCAGGAAGTTCTTGCTCTCCTCTTCGTGCCTATCAACAACGAAAGATAAACAAAGCTCATGTTCTCCTCAAATGTGCAAATGCGTTAGTGAAAGGCAGAATTCTGTGGCACCTGCCATCCTCTGGCAATGACAAAATTTCTTGCGGGATTTTGTTGTTCTTATTTTTTAATGGAGATGAACCCTACTGCTGTGATGTGATTTAGCTGCTAAGCGCTGCTTCTTAAGAGTTAAAGTCAGGAGACAGGGGCCCACATATAATGATTCTTTTAAAATTAGTTTCTGATCATCTTCATGATCCTAACACTACAAAAGCATGCACCATGAAAGTAGGTTGACCCACCAACACCACTGTTTGTACGGCAGAAATAATACTGGTTATCCCAACAGGATTTCCACACATATCTCTAGATGAATACTTTGAAAACCCATCTGTTTTTCCACAGGGTCCTCATGTAAGCAAAGCAAAAACCATACCTACATCTATAGCCATTCACAGGTAAACAAAACATTTTCCACTAGTCAAGCTCTGCAAAGGCAAAAATAGAAGTCAGGATGCACAAACTTCAGTAACAAAGTCTGGATTGCATAGAAATGTGGACTCATTAAATAGCTTCCAGTATTTTCTCCTTGTTAACGAAATAAAAGAAGCAACTCAAGAACATGGCAAGAATAAAATCAACAACTACCAATAGTGTTCCCTAAGACCGTGAAAGTGAACGCCCTAACAACTTCAAATGACGGCAGTATTTCCTCAGCAAATATCCTAGGGTGGGTTAGGTGGCATGACCTGACACGCAGCTCAGACAGTAAGCAGATGGCAAAAAGGTACATTACAGTTCATCACCCCAATTCATCTTCAAGTTGACCACTGGACCTGCTGTTTAACACTGTGTAGGTCAGTGCTGATCTACTCGGGGCACGTCTCGCCCACCCTAGCACGCCAGCTTCTCGGTGCAGAGACGCACATACAGCTTTGCTTTTTATGTGTTGAAAAAATCTTCAGGATGAGCATGGATCGGGCGATCCTCTGAGAGGCAAATGCAGTTAAGTGGTGTAGACTGTGCATTAACATTACAACCAGCATTGTTCTAGAGAAGAACAATAGTGTTTATGCTTGATATTTCTGTTTATCTGACTCATTGCCCATCCTCTTAAGTTCGGTTCCGGCAATTTACCTGTATTTAAAATGCACCTTTTTTCAGTGAAGCTGCATTCTTGATGGTAACTATAACAACACTCTGTCAAATGCACTGTTTGAAGAGGTGTTTATTAACTGTCAGGGGAAAGGAAAGAATTAATGAGGAATTACATTGTTATTTACTGTCTGCCTGCTGTAATACACACAGCTTCAGCTCATAGGAAAAGACTTAATTAAAAAGCTTAATCTTCATGGCACAAACACTGTTTTGAATTTCAGTAAGAGGACTATTTCAAATTTGAAACTATTGGGTATTTGAATGTTTCTTTAGTAAATAACTGATTCAACTTGAATTGATCTCCTATCTACATCTGTTCTTCTACAGAAGCCTCGTACCCCTGCACTGGGGATGCTTTTGACAGCGGCCCCTCTCTAGAAGATTCTTGTGCTAAACTCACAGTTTCCCTCTAAGAAAAGGAAATCTAAATAAAACAGCTTAGTGTTTACTACCACTACTATCTAAACATATGGTGTTTGATCGCAAGACTTTGCTCAGCGTATGAAAGCCTACTCCAGAGCACTTCATCCAAATCTGGCCAGGTTGGTAATCTGCAACAAAGAACCTGTATATATAAACTAATGTACGCAGTTTCAACACTGTGGCTCTCCCAGAAGCACAACAGTACTATTTTAAATGCTAAGAAGTATTCATCAGCACACGAAACATGAATTTATAATTAAGGCAGTTCCATTATCCACAAGCAGAACACCCATTTGAGCATCAGCCTCTGATCTCGGCCAGAGAGGGAATGAGCGTAGTACTAGAATGATTTTGTATCATGTAGGCTCAGTTTTCTGTTACACGGAAGTGAGTTTCAGGCAAAATCTTGCCATGCGCTACTTGGGATGCAAACGTTTTAGTCGAGAGAGACTATAGTTTGCTAGTTTAGGTGGTCACACGCCTCCTAACACTCGGGGGCAGATAAAGAAACATGTAAAGCTGGCCTCTTTCAGCCTTCTCATCTGCTGTCTAATTGTGAAACACAGTTCTGCAACTTGAAGAAGTATGCTAGAGGACTGGACTTCACACTTTCAAGTGGTACTTATATTTACATTACTACCTTTTTGGATGAAATATTTAGCCTAATTGCTACCCAAATACCACCAAAATTCTAAATTCTCTCTATAATCTTTTTCTTTTACAAGGTAGATTACAGGCAATATTAGTATTTCAGTGGTGCTGTCAACACATGCTTCAAAGTTTACTACAAAACAAGTTAGCACGACAGTTGTTTATTTTGTAGGGAAATCTCATTTATAAAGCATCCTCTGTAAATGTCCTCAGGTGCTAGACATTGCTCATGAATGAGGAATGAATTGATGTTCATGAATCCCATGAAAAGTTTCAGACAAATAAACAAAATTCATAATGCTCTTACAGAGATTACTTTCAGTTATTTTGAGAAGCTGAGTTTAAAGGTGGTACATTTTTGAGAGAATGGTTCTACCAATTAGTGCTATTGCATTAGAAAAGTTTGGTTGCCTACTGATTTCATGAGGGATGATGAATCTGTAAGGAAGAGGTATGCAACAGCAAAAGCCCAGCAAAGAAAGGTCTCAAACAGAAGCTGAATCAAACCAAACCAATTCAGAGCTTTCCAAACCCCTAAACTGGTTCTAAAATGGGTGTTTCATTGAACAGGCTCTTTTCCCTCCCATTTTAAATTTCAACATAAAAACGCTGCAAATTGCCAACAAATTTGTATTTGCTGTATATTCCTCAGAATACTGTTGAATCAAACATTCAGCTCCTCCAAACTGTTGTTTTCCACAGTACATATTAAAGAAATCCAAAAACTAGAGACACTGAATGGGCTGCTTCTCGTGTTAATCCATTACCGTCTCACTATTTCAACGTACTGTAAGCCTGGCAGGACTAGTTGGTTCTGTTTGCTTAGTACAATGTTCATGTTCGTACAACAAAGGTTTTATGCCTCACCACAGGACACTGAAACTACACGTAATACAGAAAACCCAAATATTACTTTGATGTAGCTTTCTCTATATTGTACTATTAGATGTTTAAACAATTCTTCCCTACCAGAAAAAAAAAAAACAAAACAAAACACTAACTCGTCAGGAAAGCAGCATCTAACTGAAGAGACATAATTTGCAGTTGCAGGGAGATTTTCCTCTGCTTCTGCCTTGTTTTGTTTCCTTTAATCTGACATAACAGTAACTCAGAGTATGTTCGTTGTGCGATTGCACAGAAAGAGAACACTTCCACACAAAACACGAATTTTTAAAAAAAACTCATACCAAAAACCAAAGCATACACCAAGAAGCGGGCAGGACTCTGGCCTGGTGAACTGCTGTATTTTCAGAGACAAGAGTCCCTCAAGCAATCTACACAGCTCCAGCACTGCCACGCCATCCCACTAGGTCACCTTTGCTTACTTAGCTTATTGAAGAAGTTTTCCAAAACCATCTTTTTAATCAAGGAACTTTTCAATCAAGCTGCCAGCCTGCAGATACAAAAATAGCTCGATGCACAACCTGGTAACAAAATTCGACTGTCACAGGAACTGGAGATGATAATTCTTTGAAGGCACTGTACCAACAGATGCATGTTACCAGCACTGATACGTAATGAAGCCTAATATAAGCCCAATAAGATGTATTTGCTGTTCTTATATTAAGAGCATTACAAAACATTCCCGATGCTCACCTTCATCCTCCCAACCTGATTTTCTACTATATATGCTCCCCTACTTCATTCATTTTAACAGTCCAACAGCATGAAGGTGCTTTGCCCAGGCTATCTGCTCGCTTTGTGTGACTTTTGTGTGACACTTTCTTCTTTCCTTTAGGTTAACTGAGAACATGAAGTGCATTAAGTACATCTGTACTTAAGACTCATACAGCCTCTATCAAAGAAAAGCGTTGAGCGTCTGAACTTTATTATACAAACTGCATACTATTCTTCTCCTCCAAAATGGGAGGTTCGTGCATAAATTTCTCCTCTTCTCCATTTTTCCTATCATCAGTCCACACCATCTGCCTCTCGTAGACCAAGAGCTGTGGCAGTGCAATGCCACGGCAGTTTGCTCTTTTACTCGTCTGGTGGGTTCTTCCATTTCTGAGATCTGACACTGACTTAATTACAAGAATGGAGGGTGGGCTAGAGTATTTTTGTAAATATTTTGCATTGTATCATGCACAATGAATCCCAAGTACATATGTCACCCCACTATTGCATTGTTGAGTTTTTGGCATATAGCTTGTAGGAATTTTTCTCTTTGTAGATTGTTGATTCTATTGAATTTTATTCATAAAAGTTAAAAAAAAGACACACACATTAAGAGCTGGCACTATGGATATTTTTTCAGGCTGGTCTGCTACAGAGCTTACTTTCAGGGCCAAAATTTGCACTCTCACACTTACTACAGCAAATTTTGTGTGCTTCAAGGAGAATATACTGTATCCTGTATTCTTTATGTTAAATTTCTCCGTAGAGGAGATCTCAGTGAAGGTAAATGTCCAGAAATTACTCAGCTGAGAGCACAAATTTTTCCTGTGTGACTTACCTCAAACAAGATTTCTCAAAGGTGAAAACTTTGCGAGCTAAACCAATGTCTCAGAAATATTGCTCTGATTTACAGCATTCGGAATATGCTATCAATTTTACATGAAAGATCAAAAAAACAGTAATTGAAGAAACTGCAGTTTAAAAAGAAAGTGGCCTCAAAATGTTCCAAAATAAAACACTCCTAATTTTAAGTGTTATTTATGTGAACCTCTTCATATGTTCAGCAAATGTACTACAGGCTGTATGAAAATGCCAAAAGTAGTTTAAAAATATTTTTCCTACAATACTATATGAAAACATCATTAATCATGATAAAAATGGCCTTGTTTTCTTTAGAAAGGATGCATCCTCATTTTACTTTGATGCATATTACAATCTGCTACATATTAAAGATTGTATAATACGTGGAGTCAGGCAAAGTTTGGATTTTTTTTTTTCCCCAAAAAGAAATTTTGGTATTTCAGCTTTTGTTTTCACCCTGTATTGTAATAAAAATAAAGCAAAACTTTTCCATGCAATTAAAATCTCCTAAAATGAGACTGTTTAACAACAACATTTCCATTTTCTTCAATAAAACAAAACTTGTCAACATCCTTAACTGGAATGAATCTATTCTGGTGCTCTGAACCAAATCGAAAAGTTTATTTTAAGTCAGTTTGACATTAAATGGCATTTACATATGGTGCCATAGTACAGTAATGGAAGTGGTACAGAACTGAATTGCACACTGCCAGAACAAGAAAAATGTATCAGTGGACGGACTATTCTGCACAAGCTTGACTCTTAACGTCTCTTTCTGCATCCATTACCAGGCACTGTTAAAGAGAGGAGATACTGGACTTAAATTTGCCATTTGGCTGATTAAGTTAATAATTTTTATATTCTTAAATTCGCGTGATCTTCAGATGTCGTCTTCCTTTTATTTTTCTCCAATGGACTAACCTCCTAGACTGCTCTTCGTCTCTCCCAGGACATTTTAGTCGCATGATGTCCTATGCTATTCCGTTAAGAAGAAATCAGAATGCATCTTAAAGGACACTATTTGTTTACCAAGTCAAAATTTCTTCAAAATACTGGTCATTTTGCAGAAGCTGTATTTGGGCTGGTAATTTTTAACGCTAAACTACTGACCAGCTCTTGTAGCAAGGCTTGTCTGTTGTACTCTGTATGTATTTTTTTGGCTTAAATAAGTAACATGCAGTATGATGACAAAAGGTTGATCCAAGTACGTTCAAGTAAACAGAATGATCTCCAAATTCCTTACAGAAACATTCTCGGTAAAATACAAAGGAGGATAGTCACAGTCTCCGTTTTAGGCATCTAATTTAGGTAGGATTCACAGAAACACAAGCCTAAATATCTTATACAGTCTAAAGAAAGAAACAGAGAAACTCAGGTAAATGCTTACACTGCTGCAGTGTACGCTGTGTGAATGCTATTATTTCCTCTGCATCATTTTCATACTAGGTTTAAATCACTAATACCTTCAAATGAACATAAACCAATGGCTGCTGCCTTTCACTTAGCCTTCATGAGAGCTTTCTCTGCACACAGTGACTAGCTAGGGGACTTGTTTCAAGAATAGGAACTGACCATTTACCTGAAGACTGACACAAAGTCACACTTGCCCAAAATAATTTTCAAAGACTATTATTGGTTTTGTTGATTTGAAACAGCTTCCTTGAAGCAGGGCTACAGTAAGCTGATAACCATCTTTTTATCCAGCTCTCAAGAAGGGTGTCACCAAGATCAATGGAAAAACAAATTATATGCCTCTGGGTGAAGGAAAACACTAATGCTTGGAACATAATTAAAGTTTATAAATTCGATTGTTAATTCCAAAGTCTTAAAGCTAAGCACTGCATAGGTATTCTGTCACACTTGTGATTGTATCCTGTGACTTACATTTTTAATTACCTGCTCAGCCATAACTATAAATACACTGTCTTACAGATAACTTATTAGGTAATGACGGGAAAAATAAGCAAACAATCTAGAGCAAACAGTTCCTTAGCCAGAAGAGTGCTGTTCATAGACCATGCATGGATCAGATATCTACAAACAGAAACATAATGAAGCCAAGATGTTGTTTACACCACCACTAGAAACAAACGATAGCAAGAGTCACGAACTAGCAGAGGAACTGTTTTACAGTTCCTTATCCATACATTTTTCTAGGTTACGCATTTCTTCAAGTGGTTTTTCTTGTGGACAGTCTATCATCAATCAAATGAAAAATACTTCGGTTTTTTCTCAAACGGAAACGCAATAAATGTTATTTACGAGTATAAGAGCATATCACAAACAATAAATACAGTATCCAAAGCTAAAATAGCAAGCGAAGACCACTAATAAAGACTTATTAAGAATTCAAAAAACTTTTAAATAGAATATCTATCTGCTCAATGAAAGGCTCTTCCATCCCACTCCCATTGAATTTATCTATATACGACATCCACATGTCACAGTGCTTGAAACAAAAGATGGAGGCCCTTCAAGGAGTTTGGATGTGGCTATATATCAAAAGCACAATTGATATACTCTATACAGTCAGTGTCTGACCTGCTGGTATTACATCCTCTATCGTGAACACAGCTCACTATGCAAAACTAAAAGCTTTCTTGATACATCCATGCAATAACTTTACAAAGCAACAGCCATAAGCAAGCCATAGCAGTGAAGAATTCAGGTTACAGTTTTTGTTTTATTATTTTATCTATTTCTCTCTGAAAAACGAAAAAAAGAGAATGGGTGGAAAAAGTGAATCTTCAGTGAGTATTTTAAAAGCAGCACTCCAAAAACACTCCCAAAGAAAACTACAGTGAGGTAAATTTTCAAACCCACAATCTAGATGCTATAAAATAGAAATTATATATGCCATCGAGAAGTGAGTCATCTTGCACATGATTTTAATGTATCATAGTGTAATGTGACCAACTGTTAGTGGCTAATAAATTTAAATCTCATAATACTGAAAATATCTCTGTCCACTTCTACGTATAATGCTAAGGGCTATAATGAACGTAAGTCAAAAAGACTAATGCACTGATTTTCATTCCTCATTTCTAAATGCTCCATCAGTGAGAAAAATTAATCATTTAAAAAAATAGAACTTATCAGGAAGGTGAATCCATAGAAGACTTCAACACCGTTGCTGTGCCTGCTTTTAGGTCCTCTACTAGCAAAAAGAGCAGATAAAATAGAATACACCACACTGCAAATTGGAAAAACTGCAGAAGACATCAGTAACAGACTGCATGTCCACAAGATCAGAACACCAAAGACCAAAACTGTAATGGGATCTTGTTCGGCTTATGGGTTTGGGGATCTATCTCCTGAAGAATTACTATTGCTTGTCCTACTTGTTCATTGCCCTCTGTTTGCAAAATGCCGAGATAAAGTCCCTCACATAACCTTCAGAGAAACACATCTACATTAGGCCATATATCAGAGCATATGAAGACAGCTTTAGCACAACAAAAACTGGAAAATGTCACTCTTCTAACAAGAAGTAAGGAGGAAGAGTTCAAACCTGTGAGCCACTTTTTTCATCTCCCTCTGAATACTAAACAGCTTTCTCAGCAATTTAACCCACAAAGACTGCAGAAGTTGTGTGACAAAACGGAAATTTTAATGTTTATTTTGTTTATAATGTTCACGTTTGCCAAGAGTCTAAAAATCATTCTGCTCACCAGTGATTGTGCATAAGCACTGTTATAGGTAGACATGGAAGAATAGAACAGGAAAAAGTGTATTCTTCAGAAAAAAAGCCCCCCCCGCACCATTAAATATTAGTAAGTTAAAATTAGACACAGCCTGACCCCACGAATTACCCAGGAGATTTGATTAAGTGCAATCAGATTCCAAGCACTATAATGTTGGGAATAGTGTCTCTGACCTAAATGCTCTTCTCATCATGAAGTGTCAGCAATAATGATCTCAAGAAACTTCACCCGGAATTTGGTCTGCCTTTGATAAAATACCATGATAGATCTGCAAGATAATAGTAACTTGTAAACTTATATGGTCTTCATGATTAAGCATGACGTTTTTCCTATACAAAGTGCCAAAACTGGAAAAAAAAAAAAAGCCCAAAGGTCACAATCCCAGGAAGGAGCCTTTCAAAGGAGAGGACTTCTGCAAAGCCAGTGCTGCTGGCGTGATCCACAGGGGCTCTCTCTGACAAGTCTGCTGGGGCAGTTTTTAAATGACCAGTTAAATGTCTGTGGAGATCCAGCTCCCTAATTATTGACTGACCTATGTATTTTTGGCATCAGTTATTCCCCCATTGAATTTGATTTGACAGGCAGTTAAAAGACAACAGCTAAATAAATTCTGAAATAGCCAAGACAAGCAGACTGACTTACTGAGAAAATTAGTTTCCTCTATTCATCAGAATATTTTGGGCACCGTGTGAGAAAGTGAAAATAGGCACCATTTTTAGAGAATAGAACCTTGCAATGTTTCGTACGCCAAACAGCTAGCATATACACAAGTACAACGGGCAAAAAAATTCTTAAAACATAAAATAATCCTCTGTGCCATGACCATCACGAAGCAAAGCCATTGACCAGGCTACATTCATATGCAACGGCTGGCTCCTAAGTAAAATGGCAGCTGCCGTTTAGTTAACCACTCTCTGAAGACACCATGGACATTTGTAGATACACTGCTCATGTTCTTTCCAGTTGATGTTGATAACTATTTTAAGATTAGAAAGTAGACTACAGCGGCTGTTTTGCAGCCATGGGAAAAGTGACCCAATCTGCGAGATTCAACCTGTCTTTGAAAAAATTCATCCAGATTTGCTGTTGCCATAATTGTTTCCTTTCTTTTCATCATCACTCCTTCATTGAAACACTCTCCAGAAATCAGAAGGATGAAGAGTCACATATCAGGAAGTAAAATGCAGAAAGAGACATTTACAGAGCTAATCATTGAGTCAAACAGTGAGGCAGCTGGATATTTTAAGATTGAGCAGAACAGGGGACTTACGCTAGCACAATGTGAGGCAAGATTAGGACAGAAGGAGAGAAATGAAACGAAAAGACAAGCATCTTGCAGGGTCTTTTACTGCTCCTTAAGGGTAAAACCTAAACATTTCAGGAATTCAGATATTACTGTAAAAAATAATGTTTTGATTATTTCTTACAATGATGAATAGATTTATGGCTGAAAATAGTGAATAAATAAATAAGTGGCGTACTGCTTGTTCTGTATTGTACTGGCACGTACTCTGTTTCTCATTGTCCTGTTTATTCCAGTGAATGCAAAGGTTTTGTATTAAACCTAAATCCTTCCTCTTCCTCTAGAATTATTCCTCAGTAGAATCTAAGCTTCATCTGTACGATGCGACTCCAAATAAAAAGCACTGTCAAGGAAAAGGTAATTATATAATTACAGTCTTTCTGAATCATATAGTACCTGTAGAAGTATCCACTGTGAAAAAAGAAGAAAATTCTCCTGGGACCAGCTCATAAATGACCATGCCATATATTCCTGAATCTCTGTCTGTGGCAACAACATTGATGATCTCTGCTCCTGGCTGTGTGTGACTGCTGATGCTTGTCACATAGACGGCTTGTTCAAAGACAGGTTGATTATCATTAATGTCTTCTATCTCAATGCGAACAAAAGCTTGGGCACTGAGCCCACCCTGTTGGATAAATCAGAAAGAAAAAAAAACACCAAAACAAGGTCAATTTTAAAAGTGTACACAACAGAATGATGCACATCTGTTTTCAGCCCATCATTAGGAAGCTGAACATGCTGCAACAGTATTGAGCAATGGAAATATCTGTTAAAAACAACTTAATGTATCCATAATACCCCAGATACTGCGTTTAGGCAAGCTACACACTCAGAACAACTCCAGTGGGCTAGCTGACTGAGTACACAAAGAAGTTAAACTTCTTACAACTTTGAGGTCTGAACACAAGATTATTTTTATTAACACTAGTGAGCACTACACATGTCAAATCCTTGCTAGTCTAACCTCACTTGCTTTTACTGTAATCACCTAAACACCTACTTACTCCTTCACAGATAAGTCTGGGCTTTCTGTCCCAGAAACATACACCCCTCAGGTAACCGTGGTGCTCCAGTGAAGTGGGAATCGCTTCTTTGTATCTGTAAGTCTTCCAGATTTAAAAGTGTGACCATCGTAACAGTGAATATGAGGCTTTTTCGACTATAGATTAGAAACACAGGCTGAGAGCAGAGCAGTGCAGGACAGCCAAAAGTCAACCTTCCAGGCTGCTGCCTGCAAGACCTATCCGTCAATTTACCTCTCAGGCAGGTTTAAGCAGTTCTGCTCGTGCAGTGTGTGTGTGTCTATACACCTACACGTACGCGCAAGTGTGTGCATCTACATACCCACACCTTTACTTTGTGTATACACAGACAGAACAATACCAAATTCAACTGAAGCACATCGCTGAAAACATGTGATGTGAAATTCGTAACTGATCACATAATTATTTCCGGTGCATTTGTGATTTTGCAGGGAAAGAGGTCTCACTCTGCTTTCTAGCAGGCTTGGCTCAGCTTCTCTGCTCTTGTTTCTTTTCCCTACACAGAGGCCTGGGGAAAGAGCCAGGTCTTGGTCACAGCTTCATCACGGTACCTCTTTATGACCCCAGCCTGGCCTGCAGCGCTGCTCTCCACACTTGTGAAGCTCCTGCTACAGGTGCTCACCAAGAGCCCACAGAAATACCACACAGGCAACCACGGGACCACATTTAGCCTTACTCTGCAGTGAAACCAGAGAAGCGAGGCACAAACGCAAGTTGGCTTATCGAACTATGCTGCGGCAAAAATCACAATTTGCCATGGCAAAGCGCTGAATTTTGTGACAATCTGGAAAAAAGACAGTTCTGTGGGTGCTGAAGCGTAGACCCCACAGTGCCCCGCGTGAAACAAACGGCAATTTACTTCTCAGAGGCACTGCCTCACAGGCCCTGTGGACTCCCCCTCATCAGTTTGGAGATGTTCATATTTCTAAGGTTATTTTACAGCTGTAACAACTACAGACAACTTTAAACTAAAGCTTCTCCACTTGCGGCAGCTAACGATGAATGCTGGGGCACTCACGCGTACAACAGCAGCACAAAGCAGCACACGTATGTATAGCCTGCACATGCTGAACACAGTACATTAAGATACAGAGCAAGGAAGACTCCTCCCATGCTCTTCAAAGTCATGCTGAGAACACCGTGCTTGTACCAACCTGTCACTTACCAAAACCGTTGACACAGATCAGATGTTGGTGCATACACATGACAAGCTATGCTAAGCAAGCCCAAACTTAATTTTGCAGTTACAGTAGCTATGATACAAAAAAGAAAAAAACAACCTAGGTTGCATATTTCTGCAACCCAATTGTTCATGAAAATTATTTTATAACCTGACCTTCATAAAACTATCCAATGATTCAGACTCGATACTACTCCTTTAGACTTGCCCTGCAGCAAAACAGTCTCCCACAAAACTATTTTTGAAGGTTTGCTTATCGTGTCCCAGGTTCTGACTTACTTCTGGGCAAAAGTACTATTTGCATTCTCCCCGACATTTCCATAGCGATTTTTGCTTTGTTCTGTTTTGGGTTTTTTTCCCCATGTAGTAATATTACCTCTGCTGGGTGCCAGTGATATTCCCGTGAAAGCTCAAGTGTGTGAAAAAGTAAGATGATCTTGTGCTTCGCATGTCTATGTTTCACTTGCAGACTAGGAGATCCGGCCCACATCCTCCTGGATGGGTTTTCTTCCAAAGAAAATAAAGTCATGGCATGCTTTCAGGGCTCATGCTGTTGCAGAAGCAGCCCGGACACATGCCTGGGCACCAGGACAGTGAAGGGCACTGGGCTAGCACTAGCCTCAAACTACTGAGACAGCCATGAAACCCTGTGCTGACATGAGGAAGTGGAGACATGCAGATCTAGTGGGCTCACTGCCAACACCCCAACCCCACTTCAGTGTGAGCCCCTTCCCCAACACCTTAATTTCCACAGGAAGGAAATCCCTGCACAGGAGCTAAATGGGAAACCCTATGTGCTCTGTTCAAGCCACCTGTCAGAAGATGCTTTGTGGCTCCACAGCTTTCAGGTACTTCAGGACAGGAATCAAAACCAACATTTTTAAGAGAAGAGGGCCAAGGAAGAAGTGAGGTCAAGAATAAAAAGCATCTAAAAAGAGGCAAAGTTTGGAACAGCATCAAACCAAGCTGCAAAAACTCATGAGAACTTGTGTTAAACTGTTTCTTCCAAGTTTCATAACTGCTGAAGACACATTAAAAAAAACCCCACTCTCCAGCCAATTTGTATTTGTCCTGTGGAGTTACGTAAAGACTGCAAAGTCTTTGGAAATTGATTAGTTCTAAGTATATGAGGGAAGCAAGTTGGAGACCTACTAACTACCTGCTCTCTCAGAAGACAAACTAAGTTTTATGATGGAGATAGATCCCTCTTTTCCTGAAGAAGCGGTTCTCCCCTCACGCGAGTCAAGTAAGATATTAACTTATGATGTTATTGCAGTCCAGTTATTGCTGTGGCTATGAAAATTTTTAAGTATCATCCCAGCTGAGAAGCAACAAACTGCTTCTATTTCTAACCACATGGATATATTTCACCTACTCAGAAGCAAGAACAACGTAGCAGAACTTCTAGAATACGAAGGTTGATTTAAACAAGTCTGTGGCTGACAAAAAATTACATTTGTCAAAACACGTTACAACCAACAGAAAGCCCCAGGTGTTTGTTTCAAAATCTCTTTTCTCAAATGTTGAAGTACTTCTAACAACTGTTGTGCTGTTTGATGCAACAGAAAGTCACAATTACAGCAGCTTATTTGTCAGAATCCTGAGAGTTCCATGTCCCATGGAACAAAAAGGGGACATAAGAAACTACCACCAAGTCAAAATAACCACAAGTAATATTTTCTTTACTTCGGCAGGACCAAATTTGTGCGAAAATATAAAGCTATTAAGTACACTTCTTTATCATGTCAAAAAAACCCCCCTGCCTTTGGCAGGAGAGACTCTTTAGCTTAATAAGTAGAAAAGGTGCTAGTTGAAATAGCTGTATTTCTTTGTCTTGATGCTGTAAAATGCTTAAGAATACATCAAGATTTCCTTGACAGCCTCAAACATTTTTGTCAGTGAGTTGTGCTGTGAAGCTTTTGTTCCAAACTAATCTGTGATACACAGGATCTCTGACCTGAAGACTTTCTTTTCTTTTTTTTCCTATTAAAACTAAAAGATACGTCACCTTTGACAGCAATACTGTCAAAATGGAGAGACATTGTCAATTATTTCATAAGCCTTAACATCTTTAGAAGCTTTGTCTGTGAGTGTTGAGCTCTTATCTCTACATTTCAATGGCTTCAGTGTAAAAGACAAAATTAGACAGGCAGTGTGGTTTACCAAAAAGCAAGAGATGAAGAACAAAGTATTTTTCTATGCAGAAAGGTAGTAAGAGAGTCACTAAGGTTTCAGTACTATTAGTTGTTCTCCAGTCTAAATACCAACCTACGTAACTAGCAGAGTTTACATGTTTAATGAATGATTGTTCCAGTACCTGTTTAAGGATGAGCAGTAACATAAAAGGTGGTAATGCCATACTCTACGCTGACAGGCAATTTCATAATCTGCTGCAAGTGACGTAAATTAGAAAAGTTCAGAATACACTGTGAATTCCCCCAAAAAAGTATCATTGCACTTCAGCCTTAAAGCCCAAGCCTGGTCTCTTCTTTCCATGACAAAACTTCCACTTACAATCTCATCGTGACAAATTGGGAATTATGCCCATTTACTTTTTGTTCTTTTTTTAAAAAGGAAACACACCTTCATGAAACAAAAAATACTCTTACTATTCAGGTGAATGGCTTACCTACTTGTCCCTCAGTACGTCAAAGCTCCTATTCTAAGCAACAGACCTTGAAAGTCACTACATGCAGTTACATACAAAACACGTGTTTTTTTAAGAAACCTAGGCACAGTAGTTGAGTCAATAGTGTGAGGCAGCTTTAGCCAAGTATTCTATGACAGCAAGGTTGGTTTACGCACAATACGTGAAACTACAGCTCAGTCTTTCCTCTCTTTTTTTTTTTTTTAATTTTTTGCATGTGTGCACTTTCATTGCCTATGCAAACAAACCTTCTCAAAGCATTTAAGTTGAATTTTGAGACTGCTTCCTAACAAGATGTGGTAACATCCATCTGTGTTAGGAAGCACATAATCCTGAGTAAACTCAGTAATTGATAATCTGGAGCATACAGTACAGATGTGAACACAATCCACTATATAGCTGTATCTTCATATTTAGCAGATGCACTTGTACATGCAACTAGATGAGACATATGATCTACTTTAAAGTACTGTATTTAAAATTCTTGGGGGTTTGTTTTAGTTTCTGTAAGTGCATCTGATTTTGAAGTAGTTTTCAGCATACAAAAAATCTGATCTTAAAAAAAATTCCAGAAAAAGGATAAAAAGACTTAACACACACAACGATAGAACTCTAGAAAAGATGGTAATTAAAAGTCTTACCTTAATACTCATCAACTAGCAATGAAAAGAAGCATCCTTGTTTCTTTTGTAGGGAATGCTAGGTCTTCAGTTTTTCAGCGGCTACATAATCATTGCAAAAGGTTCAATACACCATTGGCAGGCTGTTTCACTCAAGTGAAACTGCCTGCATTGCAGGTCTGCAGACCACCACCCTGCTGTCAAAAGCACTTTCGTACTGTGCTACACAAAACAATCATCTCAGTCACAACAGATAGATACCCTGTAAGTCCTTGCAGCACTCACAAGACCTTCAGAGCGCTCTCTCTGAACCCGAGTACTGCACATGGCCTGTAGCCTGCACATACAAAGGTAGCTCTCTGCCCCTGTGATGCTGTCTGCCAGCAGCTTCTAACAAGACGACAGGGAGGGAGCAACCCAGATTAGCAAATGAACATGTGGGATATTATCCCTCCATGCTGCATCCCCAGGTCAGACAGTCAGGCCTGTCCAAGGGTTGTAGGGCTCTAGCCCCATGTTCCAGAGCCAAGGCAAATTGCATGCTCTTTTGCTTCCCTCCATCATTCCCTGGCAAAAGTTATTTCCATGGGTTTTGTCTTATGACATGGACACCCTTTCCCTTGGACAAAATACGGTCCAAAATCAGTAGATCTTAGTCCAGGCAAAGGCTAACAGATGGGCAGGGAGAAGAGCGAAGCACTGGTGAAATGAGTCCCACAACTGAAGTGCTGGAATGGAGGGCTGCTGGCTGATCGGGAGCGATAGGCAGGGCAGGCGAGGTGGAGGTGTCACAGTACATGCGAGGAAGACGTTGGACTGCACTGCCCTTACAGTTAGCGATCATGTGCCCGAGAGCCTCAGAGTGAGGATTAACGGGATGGAAAACAAAAGAGATGTTGCAGCACGTGTCTCCTATCAATCTCCCAGTCAGGTTGTAAGCACTGATGAGTTATTCTAGAAGCAATTAGGAGAACATCAATTGGGAATATCATACCACTGTGACAAGCGGGTCTTGGAAATTCTTGAAGTTTGTAGAAGACTTCTTGTCACAGGTACTCACTGAGCCAACTAGGAAAGTTACCCTCCTGGGCTTGCTATTTGTGCATAGAGAAGGGCCGTGGGAGAGGTGATGGCAAGTGGCTGTCTTGGCCACAGTGATCATGAAATAGTTGAATTAAAATTTTCAGTGTAACGAGAAAAAAGGACAGCAGAGTTGCTACCGTGGACTTCAGGACAGCAAACTTTAAGCTATTGAGGGAGCTATTTAGCAGAGTACCCTGGAAATCTGCTTTTGAGGGCTTAGGAGTCCACAAGTGCTGGTCAGTCTTTAAGAGTCACCTTTTAGAAGCACAGGAGCAGACAACTCCGCTGTGTGGTTAGTCAAGCAAGTGTGGCAGAAGACCAGCTTGGCTGAACTGGGGACCTCTCATGGAGCTCAACAGGAAAGAGAAATTGTATGATCTCTGGAAGGCAAGGTCAGGCTTCGCAGGAAGGTTAGAGCTGTGGTTCATCCACGCAGAAAGAAGACACAAAAGGCCAACGCTCAAGTACAGTTGAAACTGGCCAGTGTTTCAGGTAACAGGAAGGGCTTTTTAAAGTACGTTAATAGCAGAAGGAGGTCTAAAGAAAACATTGAACCAATACTTGTTGAAGATGGTCATCTGACTAACAGGGATGAAGAAAAAGCAGAAGCATTCAATGCATTTTTTGCCTCAGTCTTTACTATGATCCATTCTCCTGGGTATCCAGTGATAGGATGCACGGGAATGGTTCAGGGTTGCACCAGAGAAGGATTACACTGCACATTAGGAAGCATTTCTTTACTGAGAGGGTGGTCAAACACTGGAAGAGGCTTGCTAGAGAGCTGGTCAATGCCCCAAGCCTGTCAGTGTTTAAGACGCATTTGGACAACGCCCTCAATTTGAACAGCCCTGAATCTGATGATCGTTATTGGTCCCTTCCAACTGAAATAGTCTATTCTATTTTACGCCTACAGTGAGCATAGCTTCCTTACTCCAACGAGTTCGGATGACAACACTAAAAGCTGTGACTGTAGTCCAGAATAAAAAGGAAATTCAAACAGAAAGCTCTATCCTTCCCTTCTCAATCAAAATCTGCCCAAGAAAAAAGAAAAAAAAAGCTGTGGAGCATGGACACATTTAAGGAGTACCTGAATCACTACATGCTAGAGAAACCAGAGCCTAATAGAGCCAGACTAGGGAAAAACAGGCAAAATGATAAGAAGGCAAGGGGGCACAAATTTTCAAACCAACCCACCAAAAAGCCTCCCACCACCATTCAATGGCAGCCTTGAAATCATCATTAAGGGCAGCCCAATCACAGCACTCAAGAACCTCATTTGGACAAAACAAAACCAAGGGAGTCCACTCTGCAAAGGGAAAAGACAAAAAAACCCCTTGACAAACCTAAACCTCTAGACTCTCAGTGACTCTACAGATGTGGTGTGCCGCTCCTTACAGTGGTAGGGGACAAGGCGTGCTAGAGCACCCTGTCTGTGCTCTGCAGTTTTCAAAACTTGCCACACTGATGAAGAGAGATGCTACACTGGTACGTGCACGGTGTTACCTAGAGATATTTGTTGCTGGAACTAGTCTATGCCTGGTGGCAGCTCTCACAAGTGTAGGTAATCCAGACTTCCCCAGCTTTTGAAGAAAACTGTGTGGTCCAACTCCTCCTAGAGTCAAGGTTGGACACTCCTGAACATCCCTCGTTGTGCACTAGCCCCAACATTGTGCAACTCCGATTTTGGCTTAGAAGGCCAGACAACTGTCGTCTCTAAGCAGATAGTACAGATGCCACTAGACAGAATTTAAACTAGCACTATTACAATTAAATTTCTCTGGATTGTGACAGGTTTCCTTTAACAGCTGCAGGCATTACTGTTTATTTGAAAGAGAAAGAGAGGTGATGGGCATCATCAAAAATTGAACGAGTGAACAAGAAGATTGAATTACGTATGATACTTAGCAATAAAATTTGCCACTGTACAGCAGCAAAAATGCATGCTGTTGAAAAAAGGATTTCCTGTATAAAAATGAATTTACGTTAAGACTCTGAGGCAGAAGTACACAAAACAAGCATAAAGGAAGCATAAATTTACGTATGTAGCTGTTTGGAGACCCCCAAGCAAATAGGAAAAAACATACAGAGTGTCTACTTCAGTCATGTTGTGAAAACAAACAAAAAAGCGCCAAAACAGAATTAAAACATCAGACCCAATTCACGTATATTAAAAAAGTAGTAATTTTGTCCCCTATACTGCTTTGAGAACATGCAAATACTTATTAGAATTCCTGTTTTTCTGTATTTTCCTCTTTGCAAGACTTTATTTCACAGTATGCCTCATCTAAGTCTCTCAAGTGTTTGTGAAGGTTCCCCAAGCATCATACTTTCATCTGTTTTTCTTTTTTTCTTCCAGAGAAAAAAAAAATTACAATTTTAACATCTATATAAGAAATCTTCAGCAGACTGTAAATTCAAAGGTCCTCCAAATGCTTACTGGAACTGTCTCTGATCAGTGTCACAAGTGCAGAAATACAGCTGTTGTACCTAAGGGTGCGGTTTGAACGTGGGGTGTCCGAAGCAGAGCTGGCACGTGAATCACAGCAGGGTCACCCTCACTACTGGAGCAGCTCTCAGTCTGCCACCGTCCAGACGGAGACCCGAGGAGAAGGCTAGATGCAGATGCTGCAGGATTCAGTGCAAACACCTTTCTATAAACCTAGCTACATTATTTCTTTTCATATAAAAGCATTTCAAGGAGGAGTACCAAATATGTACATGAAGTAAGTGACTTTGGGACCAAAATCGGTGCTGCCAGCTGAAAAGGCTAATACATAATACATTATGATCAGCCTCGTCCCCACTTAATCAGCAGGAGCGCTCCCACAAACTCTCACAGGATGTTTACTTAACATCAGTTCAACAGCATCTGTTTTCCACTTGCCTCTCCACAGGTTCTTGTGTGCAATTTCAGTTCTCCCATTACTCCTTCTACATAGTGCATAAAAGAGACATGACCAATAAGCTCCAAAACCATGTAATGAGTGGGCACGAACAGGTGGAGGAAACTGATAGTTTCGCTGTAAGATAAACTGAGCACCACCTGGAAAATACTTTCTTTCCCTCCTCATTTCTTATTAACCTTGTTATTTTCTTTCCTTTCCACCTCTCCCTCCCCTTTGACAACAGTGACCCTTCACTCTTCCTCTGCCTTTTCTGTACACATTTCTCCCCCGATCACAGTCTCTACTTTGAACTCTACACCTAATGTCTTTAATCCATCAAAATCACCAGCAGGATGCCAGGAGATAAAATATCCTACTACACTTCTGCTGTAAAAGTGGAAAGTGGCTCAATGTAAGTTCACGTATACTGAAAATTGCTCATGAATATTCAGTTTAGGTCCTTCAGTATTTAGGTGTCAGATTAGCTAATTTTTAGAAGAGAAATCGATTGGATCCACAAAGTGCTGAGTTCCAGTAAAAAGATCGAGTCCTGCCTGTCACAGACAAGGCAATAAAAATTGAATCCCCCTTCCCATTATTGAACTTGTGAAAACACAAGGTCCCTAGAAGATAAACCACAGCCCAATTTAAAAACAAAATACTCTATAGTTTCAACGCGTTGCCATTTTACTTAAACTTTTGACATAATATTTATCACCAGAGCAATAATTTAACCAAAAAATGCACCAAGCATTTTTCACACAAACCTATCTTCTTTCACATTTTCAAAATAATCTTCTGGGCCAGACTAGATATTCAAGAAACTTGTCAGAATTTCACTGCTATTGTCCAGTTCCCAGCCTTTATTAAGAAGACTAACCTTGATATTCCAGATACTTGTATGCGTTCCTTACATTTATACAGCTTCAAATCATATATCCACAAGAGAAAAAAAACCCTGAAGTGATGAACTATAGCAGAAGACATAAATTTTCTGCTGTTATACATTGTAATACTGACTGCTCTGCTCTTCAAGACTTGGAAATCTGTACTCAGGTGTATGCTACAAAATTTTGCCTAGAAAGGAATTTTGAGGACAGAAATCACAAGTCCGAGAAATTCCAAAATGGGCACATAGACCTACTTCTGCTGGAAAGATTACAGACACTATCCTAACAAAAAGGCTTACATTCTTAAATTGTTAGATGTTCAAATAAGATGGATCCAGGAAACAAATACACAAACAAACAAAAATACATTCTTACATAATTGTTTCTCCTCAAAATAGATCTATGGGGAAGAAAAGGCACAGTACTAAAGGCACTATTAATACGAGAGAATGCTTCTGTAGCCTCTGAAATAAATACTGGATAGTGATAGCTAAAGAAAAACAGCAGATGAATTGCTTAACTATTACATGCATATTCAAATTCAACAGCATACAAATATACCCTCAACCGCTAGATTCTCAAAATGCAACAATTAATACCAAGCATCAATGGCAGCTACATTAAGTTCACCTACTTATGAATATAGAAGTCATAGTTCAACTGAAGTTTCTTTAGTGTCCTGTAACAAAAAGCAGACATCTTCATGAAAAAGTATCTCTAGCACAACAGCATTTTTAAAAAAAAATTGTATTAGACTTGCTTAGGACAATGTCTTAAATGCAAGCTTAATATCCAAAGCATGAAATTAAGACTGTGTAGCCTGAAAAAAGTTTAATTTCCACGTTTTTCAGCTCAAGTTGTGCTGCAAACTGTGACCTGAATAACATGAATCTCTAAGTTTAAAAAAAGCGTCCTTATGTTCATTTTAACATTTGCAACCAAGCAGTAACCTCCTTCTCCAGTCTCTTCACAGTTCACTGCTAAAGCTGAAGACAGTTAAGAAAAGTACTGGCTGGACTGCATCTGGGCCTCCCATCGCAAATACCCTCTGGATTCTTTGCTAACAAAATGAACCCAGGAATTATTTTCTTCCAGTCCTTTTCAGGAGTCAGGTTATCAAAACTTTGTTACGTTGCACGTGGTAGACCAAGTGCCCACATGCATACATCTCAATGTGTTCCCACCACAACGAACATCTCCTCATTCTCCTTGCCAAACAGAGATCTGAAACGGGCTATTTCAGGCACATGCAACTACGCAGCCCTCGATGTACCCTGAATAACCACCCCCAAGCACCAGCTCCTCACGTAAAGTGGGAAACCCTTCAGACATGCTGCTGCAGGGAGGCTGTACCCAGCCACAGCAGCAGCAGCAATGGCACCAGCTAGCTAGAAAGAATGAGGAAAGTTGTCCAGAAAAACCACTGGCACCCACAATAGCCAGGCAGTTCTGGCACAAGGTAGTGGTTTGTTACTGCTGCTGTCATCTTGACAGCAGGAATTAGAGGTAACGCAGAGTTCACCAGTTCAAAGAGGGGGAGGAAAATCAGCAGGGATTAACACGTCCTAAAAATGGGTTTTGACAACTTGTTAAGGAGCGATTTTGGATTTCACAGCCAATTTTATCAATTTTGGTCAAAATCTATGCTTTGTGAAGTATCATATTCTGTAGGGGTAAGAAATTTTACTTAATATCATGAAATTTTTTACATACTCCATTCTCCTTTAAAAGTATGCAGCACGTCCAAATTTGCAAATGCATTCACAAGTCTGGCAGTATGGAAGGGCAAAGCTTACCCCATCCGTAGCTTTTACTAAGAGATCGTAAGTGGTTGGATCTCCTTCTCTGTCAATGTCTTGCGACACACAGATCTGACCAGTACGTGGGTCAACCTGGAAGGCTTTGGACTTTTCATAATGATGGAATCCATCATAAAGAAAATACTCAATTTCACCAAACCGGTCGGCATCTGCATCTGTTGCCTTGACCTGCAGGGAAACAACAGAGGTAAAAATGAAACAAGCAAAACCATTACTCATTCATTCAAAAAATCAGAGACGCTTTGTTTTAAAGGTATTCTGTTTTAAAGGTATCCGTTTGTGTTTTAAAAGCAAACGTGCATACATACAATAGATACATCCGCACTCTGCTACCTAAGCTGTCTGTCTGCAGTTTGTAAAATAATGACTCGGCTCCGACAGTGTAATTATTGCAAGAAGCATATAAGATTGATTAGACCTCATCTGTAATGTTACTTGTTTATCTGTCAATAATTATCTCAATCAAGTTGACTTCCCATGACTGGAAGAGCCATACACATTAGGCCATGTTAGTAGGCCACAACTTAAGGTACTTTCCCTTCGTGCTATTTTTACCGGTGGAGGTAGGTCTTATGAAAACCACATCACACGTGGATCAGAAAAGTGCTGCAGGATATTCTTACCTAATGTATTTCCTAAAAGATTCCCCAGAGCTTAACTTCGTACTTCATTTGAAAGAGGGCTTTGTGCCACGGTGACCCATACAAGTTAAGGACTGGAGGGGATTTTAATCTCCGGTCTTCTCTCCAAGGAGCCAGAGTCCTACCAATACAACTAAACATGAGCGTTGTGCATGCACAGCACAAAGCAAAAGATGCACAGACTGCAGTAAGCCCCTGTGAGAGACTTAACTACCAGTGCAGTCTTGCATGTAGCTGTAACTGCTGAATTATAAACAAGCCTAATGTCTTTTCAGCTGTATTAAGTACATCTAAAAAGCAGCATGAATTCTGATGTAAATCCCAAACAAATGCAAGTAAGTACTTTAAAGAAAGACTTCCTTCCTAGGGACATTCCTCTGCAACCACATGGCAGCAAATGAGAAATACGTATATACGCACACGCACTCAGTCCTGCTGACAATGAAAATGGGCAGCAGGAGAAAACCTAAATGGGTGATGGTTAGAGGCTGTACCGGGGCAATGGTAGGCATGGGGTGGAGGCACCCGATCCGGGGCCGTTTCCAAACAGCAACACATATGTTCCTCCCTTCCTTTCCAGCTATGCTTAGTCTTCTTGTGTTACCAATGGATCAGACTAGACCATGCTGGGTATGCACGTAAGATGCTTTCAGAAGACTGTGAAAACCTGGGGTGACTTTCAACATGCTGCTTCACCTTCCCTCAGCTGGGTTTTAAAGAACTCGCCAGGCATTATACAAACAGTAGAGAGTCAATGTTCTGTAGCTGAACATGTGATTAAGGCTGGTCTATAGAAAGCTAGCGACTAGTCTAGAAAGCACAAAAAACCCCAGTAATTTAATACCATCAGGTGATTTTAAGTTAATACAGAACATACCTGAAAGTTTTTCTAACACTAAAAATCTTTCTTTTGATGCATAGGGAGGCAGAAATCAGCATACTCTTTAAAATATTTTAATAAATGTTTACCATAGCAACAGCTTTTGCCATTACCATATACACGTGCCCTGTGAGGAGAGGCTGAGATAACTGGGTTTGTTTGGCCTGGAGAAGAGGTTTGGGGGGGGGGGGGGG
>VZSC01014161.1:289038-302350 GCA_013398225.1 Steatornis caripensis
GGGATTTAATAGCCCCCCCACCAGTGCCCAGAAGAGGTTACTGGAAAGACAGCACCAGGCTCTCACCTCAGGTGCAGGGCAGGAGATGGGGAAACCCTGGTCACAAGCTGAAGCTGGAGCGGTACTGGCTGGACCTAAAGCAGTATTTTCCCTGTGAAGACGATTCAGCACTAGAAGAAGCTCCCTGCCCAGGGGGTCTGGGGTCTCCACCCTCAGAGTTTTGAGACCCAAGTGGACACAGCCCTGAGCAGTTGGGGCTGCACCAGAAACCTCCCACCGTCCCTTCAATACCCACCGGGGCCAAGGAAGAAACTGCTGCCCAGCTACATTAGGACTGTGACACAACTGTGCTGCTTCACCAGCCACCAAAAATCAAGTCAACAGGATGCCCGAGTGTGAAACTTGCTCTTTGGGCAAAGAATGGATTGGTTAAAGAAGTTATTTAATAAACAGAATAGTCTTTTACATTGCATCTTCAAGTTTATTGCCCTACGATCTCTCACAACAAAACATTTTGTGCTAAGTTTGGGTCTTCTCTGGCATGTTCCGTTGGGGAAGCTTTCACTCAAATTTACAAACATGTCAGAAGAAAATAATTTATAAAAATATGTATACATTAAGAGAGCTAGTATTTTTAGTTCTCTAGTTTGTCATTATTGGAGATACTTAAAGGATTTCTCCTCTTCATTTCTTTTAATTTTCTACTTATTCTTTGAAGATGATAAATCCAGTGTTTTCCATCAGCCTACCCGTGCAAGTACAATGACTGAAGACCTTCACGGAGCTTTGGAAACCTTATTATTGTAAAGCCTGAGCTAAAACTGGCCAGAGTTCAGAGAGAAGACTTGCACCAGCCATCACCTGCACCTCGCCGAGGCTGGAAAGGTGAAACCCACAACCATCAACCACAGACAGGGCAAAGGCAGAGGTCTGCACACAGCAGCCCATACTGAGAAATGTCTGGCATGGTTTTAGGCACGGTTTCAAGAAAGACCAAGCAGGACAGGCATGGGACTATTCCTAGCAGTAAGTTTGGATGACGTCGTCCTGTTTTGTGGACGTAAATGAATTTAGCTGCACGGACACAAGCTGTGCCAGGTCATTTGGCCTTAGGGCCCCAGAACAGCCCTTGGCTGCTTCTCCTGCTAGTACAAACATGGCCTTAAGGACCAGTCAGTGCCTTCATCACACGCTCACTTCTTTGCCCACAGAGGAACTCTTTTGGCATTAAGATGCTGAACTGGGACCAAATTAAAACCAAATGAATGAAAACATGGCTTGGAAAGGCTGAAAAGCATACAAGTGAGGAAAGGGAAACCATGTAAAAAGCACCAAGGCAAATTATAAAGCTAAAACTGACTCTAGACCAGGTACTTCCATCAGAATTTTAAAATAACAGATAGCGCAAGAGATACATGTGGTTTGGGTTGGGGGTGGTGTTTGTTGCATTTTTTGTTTGTTTTTAGGCACCCTGCGGACCTCTCCGCTTCTGCATGGGATACTCAAGATCTGCCGTATGTCAGACGAGGTATCACTGTGACTGTAATTGCACCACATACTCCAATGCATCCTTCCCCCTCCCAAATGGTTTCTCACAGCACTGAAGGCCATTCTACCAGAGTTTCTGGGGCTGCAAATAGAAAGCTCCTCCACAGGAGCTCAGTGGTCACAGAGCCCTTCACGCTCCTTTCACGCCCTTGCACGTTGCATCCCACGGCTGCAGCAGAGGCTGCAACACACAGCCACTCCTGACCCCAGCCCAACCGCTCGTTCTAAGTAAGTTAAAGGAAAAACCTCACACAGCTTCAGTGGAACAAAGATCCAGCCTTAGAAGTGCTTTACAGCTGTATATAAATCAAGTCTACAACACATGTACTTCACCAGCCTTGTACTTTGTTATTCCTATCATAAAAAAATAATAAGACATAAGCCCAGTGTGCTCAGTGCTCTGCCACCCTGATGCGATGTAACAATCATTCACTTGGCCCTTATAAGAAAAGTATTTCAATTTATTTCTTGTGCCTGAAATCTAATGCAAGTGATAATGCTAAAAGGTTCTGTATCCCTGTGCCTGCACGCAGTTACATGTGTGAATGTTAACATACATGTTTGCAATTGAGCACGGGTGATTAATTACGGGTCTGAAATTTGAGGGTATTGTTAGAAGTTTAGCCCACTACATTTAGCTACTTGTTTTCTTTCTTGTAAATTATGCAGTCCTCAGACTTTGAGCAGTCCATGCAACGGAATAATGAATGATTAATTTAAGTAAAAATGCTTCAGTTCAAAGCAATACAAATTTGAAGGTCTAATTGTGATCAACTTCAGTTACTTTAATCACCTCTCAGGTAGCAGAACTAAAAGGCATCAATTTCTGCATTTATAAAAATACGATCTTTTTCCCTGTTCAAGTCCTTCACATCCATGCAATTTCCACCGACCTAATAGTCCTTTCTTTTTTTTAATCACTCCACGATTTTGCCCATGGAACCTTTGATCTGAAGAGGGAAGAATCTCAAATTAAAAGTGAATGAAAAATTTACTGTAGCAGACAGAGCTGAAATTGAATGGCACTACACCCGAGGTCAGGGGAGCAATTAGCTACTACTAATGCAAGCTGATTTAGAAGGAGGAACCCAGTGAAAAGATGCTAACGAATCCAAGTTTTCAGATACAGATGAAGAGAAGAAGTTACCACAGAAATTAGAAATCAAAGCACACAAGAGTCGCAGTCCAAAACATGTCGGGTTACGATAGCATACCGCACTAGTACCAATCCTACGGATTATTACAGCAGTTAAGTGCCTGAGCGCTGTGAATTACAGCAGTCCAAACGGCAGGAAATGAAGGCGGCAGCAGGAATTTTCACAGTGGATTGATCAAGAGTGTTGTATGTCAGCAATATCACAGAGGTGACAGAGCTGAAAGGATTTATATGCCTTGGAGATGCAGGAGGCAAGGGAGCACCAAGCTGTAACACCTCTGTTCTGAGAGTTAGGCTGAATATGAGATTGGGATCTAGGAGAAAAAGGCAGGCGGGGGGTGGGGAAAGAAGGGTTCTGCTCACAGGGCCTTTCTCATTCTTTCACTAAGTATATTTTCAGTACACTAAGTTGAAGATGCATGTTATTAAGGAGTGTAAACTTGGGAATAAGGAAAGACAGGATGAAGTATTTCCTCAAGAAACATTTTTAAAAGCCAACAAAAGTCATGGTATAGACAGCTACTGGCTGGACTTCTCCTGTCAGTCATGCTTTCCATAGCCTACATCCTTTAGTCTGTTTGTACACTGTCTAGACTGCAAATCTGTCAGTGAAGAGGTTTCTTCTGTCCTACTGACACTACCAATAAAGCAATAAACAGAATGCAGACATCCTCTCAGGAGAAGGAAAAGGGGGGACCTATAGAAACTTGATGGAGAACAATTTAAAAAAAAGCTGATCCATCAATGTGATGCTTAAACAGGCAGATTAATGCATGAGGAGGGTAAATGGTGGAAACTGGTATACACCAAAGGGTGTAAGACAACAACGAAAAAAGAAAAATAATCATTTGAAGAGACAGATTAAGACAGTGTTTGAAGTGCAAAAACAACCTTTATTTGCATATGGAAAGAGGGGCCAATCTCAGAGAAAAGAAAATAAGGGCAGTGACTATGTAATTAAGGATCATCAACCTCAGCTAGATGTACGCTTTAATCCTATAACACGTATGCAGGTTTGAATGAAGAAAACCTGCTGGCATTACACCTAAATAGGTGACAACAGAAATACCTTGTTCAGTGTTATGCTAAAAGTATGGAGAGACGTTACAGCTAATAGAAAGCAAACATTTGGCAGATCCTAAACCGGTTCCATTCACTTCAGTGAAACTGTAAGAACTCACCGCAATGGGCAATCTGCCCCTATGTTTTACAGGCATGAAACGATATAATCAGTAAATAACAAACAAGATTATAGACAATTATATCAGCTCCTAGAGCCCAAACTGTTTTGAACACTGATTCATTTTAAGAGAAAAGTCCCCATTTTGTTTTTTTATTTGTTTCTACTGCTTCAGAATCCTCAAGCATATATTTAATTGCGTCACCCTACTGTTTCAACAGATTAAATCAATTGACAGGAACTTTATTTTAGATTTCTTGACTTTCTTTCCTAGACACTATTTCCTGGTTTAAAACAATTGAATATACTTTGAAGAGCAGAGCAAATATTTTAAGTTACATGCAAATTGGGAGAAACGACCTGTGCACACAAAAGCACATCAGAAAATACAATCATCTTAACTTTGCGGATCAAAAATTCAGGGCCATGCACTTTCCATCCTATGTAAAGACCATTTCTAGGTTTTACAATACGCAGCCTTAAAGCCGACTGCTTTGCAGTGCTGAATTTCACATGCAGGTGACCACAATTAATTTTATGGCTTTCAGATCAACAGAATAAAAGTAGACTACTATGGGAAAGAGCAGGCAGTTTGCCCAAATAACTCATGACAGTGGTCACTTCTGATAGCAATTAAATGAGACTAAAAAATATTAAATCAATTTTTCATGGCTTAAGAATTGCTCCCATACCACATATTTTATCATCTTTACTCCATTTGACTTCAGCTAACCAAGCTACAGCTTTCATAGCTCATAAAATCTGTTTGGGGGACCCTTAATGTCAGAGTCTAAGACAGATTTTTATTTTGTGCATAAAAAGTGTTTAATTATTTTATTTTTACTGATATAATGAAAAGCAAGTTAATGGCCAGCAGTTTGTTTTAAAGAAAATGAGAATGTAGGGTAAATAAAAACATACTCCACTGCTCCAAAATACTCATCATCAGAATATAAGACAGCACACAGCAGACAGATACAGACACAGGGAAACCACCAGGAAACTAAAAGGAACTGGTTCAACAATAGAGTTATGCTGCTAATGAATGGTATGAGCATGGTCCCGTCCTGCAGACACCACCAACCCAAAATCCAGCATCCTTCCAAATAAAAGGATTGAAGCCACCAGGCCTGTGCATGGTTGTATGGCAATGCCTGATGGCAGACCCTTACCACATGACTGCTGCAATTCCACATGCAGGCAACTCAAACACCACCAGAACAGCTGATCACCTGTATTTTGGAAAATTCCACTACGCCAGACCTTCATCTGCCAGGTCACTGGCCGCAGGGAAGGAGAAGAGCAGCTTGTGCTGGTGGCATGCCGTCAGTAAAATGAGGTTGCACAGGCACTGGTAGTGGAATTACCGGTAGTTGATATTCTCAAGAGAGTCCTTTGGGTGTAGCTGTGCCTGTGAGATTAGCACATGGGCTGCCAGGAACACATACCATCAGATGTCTTTAATTCAGTGCCCTCACTTAAAACCCTGTTTGGCAGGAAAATAGTACATAAAATACAAACCAATTTTTATTTATCTGTCCTAACATGCTTGATCACTGTCCATCTCTCTAGTACCCCAGGTTTAACACACAGACACAGTAATAAATCTTCAGATCTACTTGCTTAAGTCCTAAAGGCATGAGCCTTGACTTCAAGAACAGGAAATATTTGCCTGAGTACTTAACAGCCTGTCCTTCAACAACAACTTACAGTGACAACAGAGAAAGCCCCGCTCCTCATCCTCAAACTGGATCTGGATCACCCCTTATCTGGAAAGCCACAAACCAAAACAACATCTGGAATTTAAGCTGAATGTTCAACTGGCATTGACACTCACTTTGCCAGGCACCAAAGGTGCCACGTACTCCAAAAAACAAGGAATAGCAAAATCCTTAGTCCTCATCCTCGCTCTGATGCAAATTCTCTCGACTGTGCTAGTCAGGCCAATGAACGTGACTAACGTCGATCTTTCTGCATTCTTTCCACCTCCTATAGCACAGATACTACCACAGCCAAACGAGTGACAGTAAGCGCTACACAGACACGACCTTGCTAACCTCTCCTGCAGGACATGCCGATTCCCCCATGTCACTCCCAGAAATGTCATCAGTTTTCCAAAGGTGCTCGTAACTGCTTCATTCAAGTCCCATCAGAAATATTCATTAAATCTTAACAATCTTTAAATTAAAAGTACAGAAACCTAAACACAAGCAGAAAGAGAGGGCTGGACACAAACATACATGGGTGTCAAAAGACTCATTGCAATTCCCACACTGGAGATGTCAACTATATAGTCAGAGATGGCACTCAAGCTCCTTAGAAAGTACACAGGTAGGTTAGTCTCAGAAAAACAATGCCTAGAAAAGAAGAGGCACCTTTTAGCCATGCCTCTCTGGAGAGGAACAGCTGCTCATCCCTGCTCCCACCCTGCTTTTTCCTTCTGTACTCACCTCCTTTGGCATGAAGAAAAAAAAAACCACCACATCAACAAGAAACCCTACCCTTCTAACATAAAGGCCTGGAAAATGACTCATTTTTTCTCAGTTCCTCATGATCCACTAGAGTGAGAATTGAACAAGTGAGAATTGAACTCCTCTTCATTAGCTAGAAGGTACAAAATATCATACAGCGTGCTCAATTGTCATACAATGTGCTCAGTGACAGCACGTGGAACGCGCTATTCACTGTAACCTCAAGTAAGCATTACGTTTCTCAATTATAACGCTTTTGGTTTTGGTATTTCAAACAGTTATGAAATGGTTCAGCAAACGCATTTTGTGCTTACCTGCATTTCCTTTGCTTGCGGGTGCCCTAATAAACTACTAGGTTTTAAAATCAGATAATACTAACGCCATTTCACATATGAATCTCTCAAAAAGATCGCACTGATTTTTGTCTTTTTAATAACCCATTGACTTTTTCGTAACATTCTGTATCTTCCCTGAGACAAGTGAAATATTTTCCTTGATAAGCAATTATGAGATTGTAGCTTTTTGCCTTCTCTGCTCTTCTCTGTATATAACTGATGCCAATGAACAAAGCTGCCAATAAAAATATCGATGTATCTTTGATTTACTGGTTTCAGTTAGTCTCTAGAATGCAAGAAAGATGAAAATCATCAGAGGAGAAAAGAGCGTGAGTACATTACAGCATCATGCTCTCATTCTGAAAGTCAGACATCATCCAGCAAGCCAAGACCAGATCCAGGAAGAACAGTCTGTGTTTCAGTCTGTATAGTGATCTGCAATTTGTGCTCTGATGCTAGCCAGAGCCTCAGTTCACCCCTATTTAACCCAAAAGTTCCTGACATGCCTTCAGTGTTGTTGCTATGACTCCCACCAAACAGCACGAGCAGGTAAATCCCATTGATGCTAGCCAGGATCCAGAACTGTGGGAGGCAGGCTCAATCTGGGAGGCATGCCCTTACCACACTTAACACACCAACAGGTTCAGGACCACCACAAGATACAGTTGTTGATGTCTGAATTCATAGCAAGCAGCAGTGCTGCTAACGCCTACTTATCACATAGTAGAGTCGTGGTTACAAAATGTGTTTTGGGAGCAGGAAGCTTAGGTTCCAGCACTGGAAGTGGCTGGTAAGAGACCATCTACTCTGTCAGTCTCTTCGATCTACATTGCCTGCCTTCTTACTGTGCAAATATAACCAAACAGAGCATAATTTGTTTTTATTGCCTATGTAAACTGGAAGAACAGAAATGAAGAGTGAAAATACTTCTGAGGAAGGAAAACTAATTTTCATAGCAACTAGCAAATAATTGCAGGACTAAAGCCTTATTTAATCATCAGACACCTACTTTTCAGTAAAAGCAGCTCCGTCCATTTATTAATACTGCTCATACACTCTGCTGTAATTTTAGATTTTATAACATGCTAAAACCTTGCTATGCACTGTTAAGAGTTTAAGTATAAATCCATTTTTATTCATTAACTTTAGTAAGCTACAGAGCTCCAAGTCTGAGTACCTCTGCCAAGCAACAGCAGAGCACAAAAATTTCCCTATTCTGTGCTAATTGCACAAAGCAAAGAGTCATGGGTTTAATAATTTAGCGTATCTATCACACAAAGAAATACTTTGTACAGAACATGTTATTTTAACCATCTTGCATGGAGCATATTTTAACTTTTGGTGGCAGGATTAACTTGAAAATTATATTTAACAAGATAGAAGGCACGACTCAAGTTACTGGCCATCTTGTTGCTTAGGACATTTTTCCCATTAGAATACCTTACTATGAACAATAAATTGATAATATGACTTTTATCGACAGCATGTATTATTACATTAATTAAAATCAATTAAAATAATTCAATTTTTTGCTTACATCAATCAGCATAATTACTGTATTTATAAAGCTCTAATGTGATACACTAGCTAACTGAGGTTAAATGACCAATAAATACCCTGTATGCAGAGTAGGTGTGTGACCTTAAAACTAAACAATAATGACAAAAGGAACTTTCAACTACACTTGCATGTCTAACAGACAAATTACAGGAGGATGCTACAAAGGAGAGAAAAAAGAATTGCAGAAGCAAGTAACCTTTCACCCAGCTGCCCCTTCCTTTGCAGCACACAGGATTGTGCAACTGGACTTTGAGTCAGGCCAGGGAGATGATCCAGTACAAGCTCATCATAAAAAAGTTTGTTATTGGTGCAACATTAGATTTCAGCCAAGTCAGTTCCCGATGCAGCTGACCCCAAGGCAAAGGGTAGTAGCAGGAAAGCACAGTCCAGGTAGAGCCTAAAAGCTCTTTCAGCAGTGGTGTCAACTTGAGACAGGCTGAAACTGCACAGTTAACATGAGTTTGTGCAAACATTTTCCAAGCCCCAAAACCAGTCTCAGCTGCTAATTCCTGCCCACAAACCACAACGCTCCAACCAACACTCCTGGCTAGACTGATACAACTATTTACAGAACCACATTGTGAACAAGATCACTCAGAGCAGAGCTTAAATCCTCCGCTTAAAGAAACAGAATACAGAATAAAATCCAAGAACCTTTATTTGTATTTAGCCAGATTACTTCAAAAATTATTTTCCTAATTCACTTCAGAGTCACACCAGCAAGGATCAATGAGCAGTCACAGTAGAAATCTCTTAAATTTATTTTCTGACAAAGGGTTTGTTATTGCACCTTTACAGTAAGCAAAGACCATGCACGGGCTGCCTAAATTGCTGCTTACAAGTACACTTGTAAACTGCTGCACTCATTGGGTAAGTGTAGTGGTTTAACATAGGGGAAAGAATAGCGTGGCAGGCCAGCTGGAGGGCTGCTGTCACTGGAGAAGAAACCTTTGAGATATCATTACTGGCCCCTAGCAGAAGGCCACCTCAGAAAACACACAGCTTTGCTTGAGCCCACAGAGGTCTCGGAGAGGGTCCACCTGGAGCCCGCTCCCTCCCACGCTCGTATTACAGCTGTGGCTGTTCTATGCACTGCAGGTGGGTGTCTTCTGAAGCAGTGAGTTGACTGGTCACCACCTTTCCATAAATCAGGAAGGAGTCCTCTCCAAAAAAACCCCAAAACAAACAAGTTGATCAAAGCTTGACACATTATTTTGCATTCCTAATGGCATCAGCTTTTGACCTGCCATTCCAGTGTGTTTATTTCTTCAGTTAGTGGTGGGCTTCCTTCTGCCCATACTTCTTTTACAGGTCTTTATCCTTTCAACTGCTTCCTGAGTTAAGTGACAATAAATTTGTTTAATTTACCTACTCTCATCCACGCTCTCTTGAAAAACGGGTATCTTGTTCACATTAGGAATCAGGTTTTGTAATGACCATAGCCAATGGTACTAATGTAGGTCAGATAACAATTATATCATTATCGTCACCCTATGGTTTTTTGTTTCTTGTTTTGATCAGCATGGTGAGATCCAGCAGCACTACCTCAAGACAGGTTTTACAGGAGACACCAGCAAAGACAGGTAAAGGTTTCTATCAGTTTGCACCTCTAACACTCCAAACCTGAATGCTTGTTCAAATAGTCTGCCCAATATTAACACATATCAAATGCCTTTCACTGTTCAGACCACTGCTCATTTACACACTGGTGCCTGACGATCCTCCCGTGTCCTTCTGCAGCTAGGACAACAGAAAAGATGAGATTCTGTTTTCAGCTCCTTGCTCTGCAAGGTGGTAAATTCACCATTTTGTTGAAGGAGTCTGACACCACTGAGAATCAGGGGGGTTGGTTGGTTTGTTTGGGGGGTTGTTTTGGTTTTTTCTTTTTAAGTTGTTTGTGGGGCCACAAAAGTCAGAGCTTTGCATATCCCACGGGGAATGACCTGCAGGTTGTGGCACCAGAATCTCTTCAGAAAGGTGGCCCCTACTGCCCTATCCCCTTGTGAATATCTGTTAATGTGCTTACGTGCAAAATTACACTATTAATAACGTCTTCTAATCACCTTAGCTTGGCTCTCAGAAACGTGGCCTGCACTACTTTCCGCTATTCCTTGTAAAAGCTGTGTTCCTAAGTGTTAAAAAGAAGAATAAACTCTCTCCTAAGGAAAGTATATATTTTGTGTAACTGGAGTCTTATAAATCATAGCCAATTTATATTTGGAAGTAAGCAGATGAGGGCTCTTAGTTCATTTCTGCTTTTATGGAAAATTTAAAACATGGCCAAACTCACAGTTTGAATAATGTATTCATAGCACTTTAAAAAAATATTTTCGTATTTTGTTCATTGTAGTCAAAAAATTAGCAAGGGATCTATATATCTCCTAATGATTGGTGCAGAAATGAAGCCTGACACAAAGTATAGAGACGTTTCTCCTCTCCTTCCTTCTAAATCATTTTTTTATATACACACCATGTTTTATGTATTATTTCTTATTTTTATATAATTTTTTATATACACTCCAATGCTGCAGGTCTAGGTTTCTAGCTATTTTTGCTCTATACAGTCTCACATTCACACAATTTAGAGGTTAGCGGACTACAATGTGCAACAACAAGCAATCATCAGAAAGATAAAAAGGCACAGTAGATGTAAAATCTCAACCTCAGTCGCGTGACACAAAGCAAAATCTGGGATACTGTCTAACAAAAAAGAAGCCTTTAATTCTTTATTTGGTCTGAAATACAAAACCCACCGAGTACACAATAAATGTGCGTAACTAAACCATCAATGTCTTCAATGTAAGTTAGCTGTATATTTTACAAACAGGATTCAGGTGGCCCAGTTCTGAACATGTGTAGGTGGCAGAGCCATTCCCCAAAAGTTAAAGGGCATCAGCTATGATCCATGACGTTTAAGCAGTGATATGCAGAACAATCACAAAGTCACAACCACCCTAAAGTTAACACAAGCTGTTCTAAAGACAGAGATTTTAAACACTCTCAAACTCTAAAACAGAGCTTACCATAAATTACTTCCTTCTCCCAAATTACAAATCCTAATTAGTATTACAAGAATTACACTTATCATGCGTACACTGAAACCTATGTTCAGTAAAGGGCTAGTAAAATTTACCTGATACACATTATGGTGCCAACTAAGCCATACATACCCATAATGAAAATAATTGTGTGTACACACCCTTTCACAAGCTACAGATATTCAAATGAACACAGTAACACCTAGGTCATTAACTACACCTTCTCAGAATTACAGGGCCAGAAGTACCTCTATCCCCTTTGCAGACCAGGCTGGATGTCTGAATAAAACCATCAAGCGCACCGGCCTTCCTTCTCCTACGATCTGACTCCGTTCATACAGCTTCCACGCACAACCCAATTACATGACAGCCACAGACTAGCATGTTACATGCATTCAAGTCAGGACACACAGCCAGCTGGTACANTGAATAAAACCATCGAGCGCACCGGCCTTCCTTCTCCTACGATCTGACTCCGTTCATACAGCTTCCACGCACAACCCAATTACATGACAGCCACAGACTAGCATGTTACATGCATTCAAGTCAGGACACACAGCCAGCTGGTACATTACGCGCACATCTCATTTGACAATGTGACAGATGCACCTTCATCAGATGGGGACCCAGAAGCAGACTGAACTGCTTGGCCATACCCACTGCACAGCTGAGTTCTTGAGAAACACCAAGTTACAACAGCTTCCAGGCCAGAACACTCCAGAGCCAATTAACAGGGTCAAAGCAAAGTGAATAGGGAGCGAATAACCCATCCTATAGCCATGAACCTGCAGCACAAGTGAATCCTGGCCCATTACAGCTGAGCCATTACAAACTCCATTTACTTTATTCACCAATACCTCTTGCTGCATGAGTTGAGAGCCTTTAAATAGCACGATCTAATACCTGACGAACCTTAAGCCTATGCAAAAGGCACCACATAACAAAAGAAACATCATACGTGGGAGTAGCTCAAGAACATCTACAAGCAGTAGCCACATCTACAATGTGGCTAAGTTTTATAGAATAACATCTGAGGAAAACACGCTGTGCACTAGCAGCAAATTTCAATTACTAAAAACAACAGATGGCTTACGTTCCGGGAAGGATATAAAAAGGGCTGACAGGGTATAAACTGGCCACATCAGAGATACAGATACAAGCATCCCTTCTTTTTTGATAAGGAATTCTCGCACAAATGGGACGCTAGAGCCCTACGCTGTTCCTATACTTCTTGCAAAGCAGAAGAAGCCAGCGCTGTTTTGAAGTGGGAGATTATGAAAACCAGATGGTTAGGCCCATTTGCTCAGCTCCAGAATTCTCTGAAGTCTTTAGTTTTATCTTAGGAAAAGAAAATATTCTGTTCTGGGGACTGGTTATGAACATTTGGGATGTAGCCCCTTCAGGGATCAAAACAGGTAACTGGAATGAATTTCAGCTTCAGCAATCAGAAGAGCGAGATGGTGCTGGCGAGCAGAAGCATTCTTCAGTATCTGCTCTGCAGAAACAAAAATTAAAAACATAGCAACTTCAAAAAGAAGTGTACATCCAACTTCGTGTATGCAGAATTTGTACAACCATATGTTTAGGGAGGATTTAGGCCTCCCTGAATATTCAGACAGTATGTCTCTAATACTAAATCACTTTATCACACGTGCTACTTCTAGACGATCCATTCCCTATTTCCTCATTACATTTTTCTCAAACTCATGGAAGAGACCATTTGTAGCATGGTATTTAAACTATAAACAGACCAGATATTCTTATTAAGCCAAAAGATCCCTGCAGTTTTGTCACATCTACGTGCTAAATTCGTAGCTCTTTAATTTTCATTGTTGTGTAATGCTCCTCTATTTTCCGGAGAAACTAAAAAGACACGTTAGAATAGGGAACCACTGAATAATGAGATTCTGTTCTCAATTGCTTCCATCTCTCATGAATACTATTGGTACCTGTCCATGATGCTAGTTAATCTCAGCTGCCTTTATTGGCGCTTTTCACCATCAGGCAGAAAAAAAAAAAAAAAA
>VZSC01014161.1:302496-313676 GCA_013398225.1 Steatornis caripensis
AAAAAAAAAAAAAAAAAAGCTTGTTTTTCCCAACCTCTGCCATGTCATTTCATCCCTACCCTGGTTCCATCCTTTCCTGCACCTCCATGGAGAGTGGCAGCTCCCCCTCACCAGCAGCTATACAGCAGACACATAGCAACAGTCTTTTCATTTAACTTTTTAAACAAACAGTTTCTTACAGAGAGCTGGCTCCTGTTAAACTACACAAATGGGAATCGCAGCAGCTAAAGTTTCACAACAGAGCTATTCTATTTCAGCCACACAAGAGACACTGGAGAGCATACAGTAGAGAGATGGGGATATCTGGACTACAGTGTGTGCTTTTTCTACCTCGCACCACTGGTTTCCACTTTGCTTGTAAATGTACCGGCATATTTCATTCTCAAGATCTTGTTCCACTGCACAGAATCAGAGCTTGTTTTCTAGTTTATCCCACCACATTATAACCTCAGGGCTTTTTTCCTTCCTTCTTTCCCAAGTGAAACTGTAGCTTTTGAAGGAACATTATAAAGATACAAAACTTCCAGTCTGGAAGAGAACCACTGAGTCTTTAGTTCAGGACCTCGTTCCTGGACAAGGGCCACTGCCAGAGCCTAAAGAGTAAAACACAAGAACCCCAGTCAATAAAGCTACTCTCTTCCCATCTCCTTTCTTCTCCTCCTCCATCGTGGATTCAACATACATTTAATAATTAAATAGGGTAATAACCACACGTCAGGGTTTTATTCTTTCCCAAACTTTTCTGAATGAACTGTCACTACTTGTATTACGTGCATAAATGTCCAAGCTTTCTCCAAAGGTGTTAAACTATTTGTCAAGACAAGTCATGGCTACAAATTTTCTACTCCGGAAGAATTTTATCTTATAATTTTTTAATTTATGCCTTTTCAATTTAATAAAAATAAATTTCAATTTAATTTAACCAATTTACATGGTTAGACAAGGAGTGAAAAGCTCCTAATGTCTACTCTGAATTACTCATTATTTCATAATTCCTCGACTGTGTCTCTTTGTTCATTTTCTGGCCAAGACAAACAATACCAATCTTTCTTTTCTATTTCTTAAATGGGAAACATTTGACTTCAGTCACAGCTTGAGTTGAGAAGCTGAGCTAATGGATCGGCAGACACACAGCATTCGGCACTAGACAAAACTCTGTCCCCTTGACTGACTATGAAGCTGGCATTGGTCAGCACAGTAGAAAAAGGAAACTTCAGCTTTTGACAGTGTCCTAGAAAATGGTGGAGCAGTGCCAATAAAGATCTTTCTCTGATGATGATGACCTAGTAATCTTTGGTGTCCATCCATGCTTCTGTCCACCAGTAAGGTCTCTTGAGCCTGTGGAACACTGGTAATGACTAATAACTAATCATTGCTGCTAATGATCACTTACTCATGAAAGGTGAAAAGGCATAAAGTGATCACTTAAAGGAGAATCCTCAATCAATGTGCCAGACTCCTCTGCCAAGAAGGAAGATGGAACTGATTGCTCTACCTACTTCATCATGGGAGCTGGCATCAGCAGACATCACGGTGGCATACCTCCACAATAACTTCTGACATTCAGATTCACTTCACCATAAACTACAGAACTGACTTAATTGCCAGATGTTTCAAATTTGGAAATACACCATTTACTGTAACGCTAGAAACATTCAGCATGCAGATTTAAGGTAGGATGCAATAATGGTGCATGGAACAGGACTGAAATCAACTGATAGAAAGGCTAAAGAATATAAATCGACATTAGGGAATAAAGGAAGAACACATGTGCCCTAAAGCAAGCATAGAACCTGTGCAGCTCAAATTAACTCCAGCAGACAAATGATTGGGGGTGGGGGGGGCAAGCAGTTGGAGGAAACCCAGTGTCTTCACTGAAAAAGTAAAAATTTAAAATTGTCATTTTTGAAAAGCCAGTTCCAAGGGAAAAAACCCCACCACGAACATCTGTGCTACCATCAAAGAACCAGGCTTTTCAGAAAGAGCTGAAAACCAAGAATGAAAAGAGAGTAGAGCAATATTAACAGGAAAAAAGCAAGAAAACTACATTTTAAAATTTAATTCTTCTTATAAGGTGTTAAAAAAGACACTTCAGAAATTTCTGAAAAAATTAATTATGCTGAGAGTGATGGGATTTGGTGGGAAAGCACCTGCTCTACCACAAAGTGTAGTTCTTCTGGCCCACCAGCTCTACACATGCATACTTTGAGAATTAGAGAAGCCTGTGCACTTTAGCAGTCAACTGCTGTGTTTTGCAGATGCATTTTTTTGTGACAGGAAACAGAAACATGATCTCCACATAGCCACCATGCTCTGTGCTCCATTAAGATTCACAACTCTGTCATTTGAGCCGCTTTCACATCTGTAACCTAATGCTCCAGCAGCCCAGCCTGAACGTACATCTGGTAATGTCTTGCACGGTGCGTGCACCAGGAGCACAGGTGGGACGATATAAAATGAGCGTGTTTTGAAGCGAAGGCAGAATGGATTGGAAGTACATCTAGACATAATGGAACACAGTGACCATGTAAGCAGCAGCTGAAGCTCATGAACAATAAGCTGTCTTTAATAATTCTTGGTAGACCTACTTTACCATTAACACACACTCAAAAATAGCCTACATGGAAAAAAAGAAACTGCTCCTTCTCGACAGCAGCTGAGCTAAACAGGATTGCCACACAGCAGGAGATGCTTGCCAAGTACTTGATTATAATAATTATCTGCTAGACTGTGCAATATGCTCAAAAAGATTTGTAAGCAAAGTAAAGGGATTTATAGGAAAAAAATAAACAGCAACATAAATGATACTTTGTGTTCTCATTGAGGGGCAAAACATTCTTTGAAGTTACAATACATTCTCCATCTGCCAGAGAGCCAGTCTCTAAAGGCAATGTAAGACAGAACAGATTTACATTTATTTTTTCTCACTAATGGCAATTTAAAGTGGTTTCTCTGAAAACTGTCCATAGGAACCATGGTATTCTTTACTTACAAAAGATTGCCGTTATCAGGAGAAAATAGCAGGCAAATAAATGCACTGCCTCATACATGCACTACACCACACTTCGTAATACAAAATCCAAGATGACAAATTAGGGCAAGGAAGTGCCTACAGATTTTGCCTAGTTGTTGTGCTAGGAACGCACAATTACAGCTAATGGAAGCTGACTGTATCAACTCCTGCAAACTATTTAAGCAGTCTCCAGCAAAGCCAAAGCAGAGAGATTTGTTATTTAAACACAACTAACCCTTAGAGGATCCTTCACACCATCTCGTGATTCTTTTGTCACTTGTCCAATGCCGACTTCGTGGTCCCGTTTCCTGCAGCCCACTCCTCCTCTGCAGGATTCTGTTTACTTGTCCACAGTTAGCCACACCGGTTAAAGAGTAAAGGTTCGTAACACTGGCTGCGCAACTCCCAGTGACAGCACTAGTGCTCTGTACACACACAGCCATTCATGAACTGTCCGTCCAGTTTAAATCTGCTGGAGCACCTTGTGTCGTATGTTATTGCAGTTAGAATGGACAACAATACAGGCAAGTACGAGAGCCAGTTCATCTGTTCTGTAATGAGCTGAATTTACCTTTCTTCTAATTAGAAACAATGATGAGAAGGCTCAGTTGTCTTGTCCTAATCATAACAGTGAGGTTTTGGGTTGGGAACCAATGGTTCCATGTCTCCTCTGACACATGTCATATTATACTTGCTCTGGAAAGTCATGACTAGAAAGAGTAGCCAAAATAATGTTTCCTTTTATTTTCAGAATAAAATCTAGAATAGGAATAAAACTACAGAATGTTATGAAAATCAGTTATTTTCTAACCTCTTCTATAAATTCATATACAACTATAAAAAGCAATTCTACATGGCACTTCAAAGGGCTGGAACTGCAAATTGATCCTCTACTACATCCTGTGGTATTTTACATTCTTTTCTGAAAGAGAGTACTGACTTCGTTTCCACCACGTTCCATAGGTATCTTCTACAGGCACTACTTAAACAGCTAGGGAATACATCAAAATCAGGAGCTGCTTAAGTCATACTTTGCAGGACAGAACAAGACTTGAATTGTTATGATTAGTGATAATGAATACAAGCTATGAGAACATCAACCCGTGGACTGAGTACTATGAAACACAGTGTCATGCAATTTCACTACAAAAAGGAGCAAAGGGGAAACTCAGCACAAAACTCTGCCAAAGTGAGATGATCATAGAAATCCAGGTCTTCAGCCTTCAGAGAAAGCAACAGACACACATCACGGGTACCAAGCAGTACAGTCCTTTGCACTAAAGCTGCCCTCAATACTAATACCATAGTGGCTACAGCGTCAGGCTTTTCACAGCCCACAACGCAAATGTCTGTCTTTTCTGATCTTGTAAAGACCCATTTTCACCAAGTTAGAGTAATTCACGCATCAATAAAAAAATAACTCCAATTTCCAAGATAATTTCAGAGTCTAACAACACTCTTTCTGAAGTCATTATGGTTCCTCCGTCTCAGCCTACAAGCAGGAAAGAGGGGTAGGGGGAGGCGAAGGGAATAGCCCCTCCAGTTCAAGTGAAAAAGAAAGTTTAGTAACCTAAATTCATTACACTAGAAAGGCAACTTTAAACAAAAGAATAGAGTAAATTGAACAAGCCAAAAGGGCAAATGCCATTCAAATTCTGTCAGCGTGTAAAGAACCAAAACAATGGAAGGGAGGAAGAACAATCTTTCACGTAAAGATACCGACATCAACGTTATACGCGACTCTTGCCACAGCTTTTACAGGAAGACACGCAGCTCCATACACAAGGCAAACCCAAAATCCCAAGAGCAAATTCAAGTTACTATTTGTTTGGTAAATATATGGCCACATGCCAATACCTTTTAAAGTACACAATACACAAGAAGGTAAAGGAAGGATAGGCTCAGACCAAAGAAAGGACAGAAAGAAAACTGTAGAAACTCTGAAGGAAAAAAAAAACCACTTTCTAAAGCCATGAGACAGGAGAGGAAAGAGGTTTTTTTTTTCATCCAGTTCGAAGACATGGCAGGAAAGAAGTTACAAAATTCCACTATAAAAATATAAAATTATACTACAGAGATAAAAATGATAAAAACAACATGATAGCTTCAGTGCCAATGATTAAAAAAACCATGTCAATATTGCTGTGAATCCTACTGTTCTGCAGCATGAAGAATTCAGGATTCAATAACACTATCATGGTAGCACGCAAAGGCATTTGCAAAATGTATGTCAAAATCCATTTCCCAGCGTAGGCAGTATTCTCTATTACGGCACGAAATCCTGAGAGACTGATTTGAACTAACCGTGACTGCACTCTAACACATTTTGAAACTAACCCTACTGTCACCACCTGTGGGTTCCAGACAAAAGAAAAGCCCTTTATGCAGGCCACCATGCAGAAAAAGGTCTCTTTCTCAGCAGTATTTTTCTCCAAGCAAGTGTCTCCTTTCTGTCCTGCCATCTAATCTGTAATATCTATAACATGATGAAAAATAGCTACTAATTGCTCTACTTTCCCTCCAGTCTTAATGACCCTTTTAATTAGAGGAGAATTACATCTTCAGTGTTTCAAAACCTTTAAATTACAATTTTTTGCAAATAAACACTCATACAATTTCTTGTTGATACAGAATTAATAAAATACATTTAATACAAAACCTGAAGCAAGCTGTGCCATCGTATATATACTTTCCTTTAATAATCTTTCCTCTTCAAAGGACTCCACTATTTTTTAATATGCTAGCAATAGACTGGGAAATGTCAGAAAAATTATCGTTGGCTTTATAATGTTATCATCTTGGCATTTAAAGGAAAAGGAATGCAGACTTATGTCTTTATCAAGGCTCATTTCACACCTGGTATAGACAATAACATCACTGCATGGCAATAGTATCAGTGATAAAACGTGAGCAAAATCATACAGACGTGTATTCATCTGATACCTGTGCCCAAAACAATCCCATTGCGATAACTTTCCCAAAGACAATGCAAATAAATTACTACCAAGTATTGACAATGTTTTGCAAAATAAAGGGATAAAGGCAAATTACGGGAAGCCTGGAATGATCAGGTATTTTGGACTACAATTTCATGAGGGCCCTCTGCTTCCACGCAACTGTGGGCAGGCGTGACTGCTGCTGTGGATGATAATACCACAAACAAAGAGCCCTGCCCACACCTCTGGCTACCAATGCAACAGGAAAAAAAAAACCTGCATTTCAGGACTAAAACAAGCTGTAGGATTCACGCATTAAGCGTAAAAACTCCCCTTCTAAAACACAGTTTTCTATTTCTGGACTTCCAGCAATAAAAGCAAAGAGAGTATGTCAATACTGAATGGGATAATTTCATGACTGAAGTGAGAAACGTCTCTTGCTGCAAAATACAGTGGTTCAAAGGCTTTTCAAGCAGGTAAAATCAGCACAGAACTCAACCGAAGACTTAAATCCTTAATGAATACCCGCCCATTATATAAGCATGTCTGCCAGAGTTAGCTCACCTTGAAAACTCATTAATAAAAAAGCAAGAATTACGTGACAGCAAATGGCACAACTCAAAAGCTCAAGTGTAAAAAAGCACAGTCTTCAGTGAACAAATCCTGTGGCGAGCGGGTTTGGAGTATGTCTGTCTGCTTTACATGCAGTTCCTCTGTATTCTTCAAGGAATTACCACTACTGATGTTAACTTCAAAGATTATCCGACTTTGTCGATGGGCATATTGGTCATTGATAGACACTCCGGTAACCTTTAAAAGATTCTCATTTTCACATGTGTTACCAATAGCAAAGTAAGCTGTTTCTGCTGGTTTGCAGATAACAAGCATCTACAGTTTTGAACTCTGAACTAGGGGAAATCAGAAAAACCTGTGGCAAGATACAACTTAGTGCTTGCTTAGTGCCAAGACAGAGTTCTGCGGTGAAACAGCATTTTACTACAACGCTTTAAAATATGAATAGTACTAGATCCTCTCTATTGCATGCAAAACCGACTGACTCATCATGTGGACTTCATCTCTGTACGAAGCTGTAGCAGCTGTCTCACATTAACATGCTTAAACACATAAATACAGTTACAATATAGACGTAAAGTTACAAATGCTGAATTAATTTTAAGCTAGTATATAGTTGATATAAGCTCTTTTTTTCAGTGAACATCAGAATCCCATAAGTCTCAGCTACTGTTGAGGTCTCCATCCTTATTTTCTTTGGCTGGGTAATATCTAAACAGATCTATTTTCCCTCTTTTTCAGGCTCTAATCACTCAGTAAAGTAACTATTATTATTTTGTCTATTGGGTTAACCTGTCCACAATTACATACTATTTTTATCAAATCTGAAAGGTCACACAGCAGTCATTTTGTGCGTGACCAGATAATGCCATGTGAACAACTGCATATGGACCTTTTAATGTAAACAAGTGTAATGAGACTTTATGAATTTTGTGGGAAACTCTCAGATATTTCCTTAACATACATTTGGTTCCCATAAAAGCCCCAAACTAACAGCACTGGCAAAATGAAACCCTTCTCTCCTCTGACAGGACAAGGTCCTTTTGATGTGTATCAGCACCAACCACAAAGGAACACACTTTCAGGACAGAGGTTTCAATTGTGCGTACAGTTTTGGACTTTTGCTTGGCTGCCAAAAGGAGCAGCTTCTTTCACAGTGGTTTCTGTGACAAAGACAAATGAAGCAGCAGTAACCAGCCTGAGGCATTCGCTGCCATTCCTGAAGGCTAAAAAAAAATCAGAGAGTAAGAATATTCATTAGGACATGTGTCACGGTTTAAGGCTGCGCTGGCTATTAAACAGATGACAGATGCTTTCTATGAACCCTTTCCCTTCCCAGAAGGGGAAAGAGGAAAGGGAGAGAGGCTTATGGGTTGGAAAAATTAAAACAGCTTCAATGCAACAATAATTAAAGAGTATAATAATCGAAAAATAATTAAATATATACAAAACCAATGTCACACTCCCCCAATGACACTGCCGGGCAGGCCCTGGGAAAATCCCAGACTGAACACAGCAGCACATGGGAACTGGATTCCGGAACACATGGATCGGGATTGAAGGCAGAAGAATCGGACAGTCCTCCCAGTACGCTGGCCATGGAAGAGAGCTTGACCCTCGTGATCCCTCAGCTTTATACTGAGTATGACACATATGGGCTGGAATACTGCGTTTGGTCAGGTCTGGGTCACCTGTCCAACCCGCTTCTGACTGGAGCATCACAGGTGTGACCCCTTTCCCACTATTTCACTTACAGCACATAAGAAGTTTAGCAGCGCCGCGACCTTAGTTTCCATAGGAATAAGCACAAGCAAGAGCCCTTCTGCATACCATTCCTACAGTTACTCCAGCAATAACTATAAACACTGAGCCTTATCACTGGTAGAAGCAGACACTGTCTGCAAAACATGCCGTTAATTTCAGAGAGCGCAGTTTCGCAAGAGAGACTTAACTGAAAAGTAAAATTACTAAAAAGAAAATTGCTTCTGTCCTAGCTCAAACCAGGACAACATGCTACAAAGTTGTTCCTAACAATCTGGGTTTGTAGGATAAGGGCAATTTTAAATTCTTCCTTGTTTTTCAGTTATGTCATTTTCTTTTAAAATTGTTTTGAGAAGGGTCTCCTTTGAAGCACATCATATTTGGCTCTCCATTTACTGAATGCCTCTATTTACTTACCATCTGTAATATAACCTCCCAATTCCCGAGGAAGCCAAATAAGAGATTTGACAAGAATTGCCTCCAAGTCTACGCAGGAACTGCCAAGAAGTGGGATTCCTCCCAGCTGGGGATGTTACTGCCATAAACACCTCACAGGGGTTATAGGGCTTGCGCTGAGCTGGTTTCAGAGCTCTTTTCAGAAAACCATAAAACGTCCCTGCTCTTCCTCTCCACAAAACCACTGGGGAAAAGTTAAATATAATGGCTTATGCACTTATAAAATCCCTCTCTGCTATCAAATACAAGAGCACTGTTTCCTAGGTATCCAAGATGTGAGTAAGACTCACATATGGACACTAGAGAGCTGGCTGAACTCTAGCAATCCTAAGGTGGTGCTGGTGAAAAGGAGTTGTTAAAAAACCCTACTACTTTTCAAGTATCACCCAGATCAAACGTGATCTCCCTACAGAACATTAGGCTACCTGTTTCGGTATTTATCTGAATTTATCATTCTTCCCAAACACTCAGAAGGCCAGAGCAGCTCAGAGGGTCCCATTCCTGCCACAGTGGGGCTTAACTGCAATGACCACAAGTTTTTTCACCTTTAGGCCTCACAACTTTGACTGCAATGGAGCAGAGAACTGAACACACCACAGCTTCAAATCCTGAAAAGGCTCCAACCAGACTGAAAAGCAGCTGCTCAGCAGCCACAGTCACTCAGCACATCTCCTCTCAGTTTGTTCTCCCTTGACTAACCCTCTGTTAAATAACAAGTCGAATTCAAGGTTCACATCCTTATCTTTAGACCTCTTCATTGGAAATGGCTCACCTATGGGAGAAGCTGCTTTTCCAAAGTGACAGAGCTATCAGTTTCAAGTTACGTGTTCAAACATTTTTTTCTGTGATGGACTCAAAAAATTTGGAGATAGTTTCCAGAAGGAATGAGGACAACATTAAACTTCAATTTTATCAAAACAGAAGGCAAAATCCATTTCCTTAAACTACTCTTCTGATAGTAACAGCTAAAACAAAAAAATCCCTCCTCTCAAGCAAGCAGTATTTGGTCAGCACCATCAAAAGAAAGGAGGAAAAGAAAATCGTATCTGTGTTCCTTAGGCAAACAAGCACCATGGCCAAAGGCACCGCTGCTTTCTGAAAGAGATGGATGTGTAAGTCCTTCCCTTGAACAAAATTAAATTCCTTCCAGATGATTACAGAACTTTAACAAGGCAATGAACAATGTAGTAGCCATTCAGTCGGAAGAATTTACAGACGTGGTTCAGTCAGGTCCCACACTGCCCAGAATCTGCCAGTGCAAGGATGGAGGCTCCCAAAAGCACTGGCAGATTCTGGGCAGTCTAAGGGACACTCGGGGATAACATACATACATAAACAAAGAGAGGGAAAGAAAAGAAGAGCATCACTGAAGGAGAATTACAGACAAAGAATTACTGTTATTTGGGGCCTGAAGAAAAGTTGTTGCTGATATCCATCAAAGGAAGAAGGAGATCTGATGCACAGCTGAGGAGAATTCTCACATATTCAACACCACTATTTATCTTACTCTACCTACAAAGTTCATATATTCTTACTGAGACATAAAACCCTTCATTTTCAAAACCATGCTGAACATAGTTGATGAAGAGATCTTAAAGCTTATAAAGTATTACTTCACTACACAGAAGGTCAGAGCCATATCTTTTTAACATGGCCACTTCAACAAGCTAAGCATTTATGTAACTACTAAATTAAAATCTCACAAGGATGTATTATGAAAACAGTGTTTTTATAGTATTATTATTCAACAAGCTTAAGAAAAAGAGATTTTTTCCTTACACTAATAAAAATCCAGGACACTGACAACAAGTTTTATAAATTAGATTTAATGTGCTCCTACTCCAGTCATTAATGTTACACAGTAGTGCCTCATTTTACACTTTAGTAACTTCCTTGTGTATGTCATCTGGCAGTGCTAAGGCTCCAGTCCAAATGTCTGGATAAGGAGGTGGCACCAGAGCTTTCGCATGCTCCATAAAGACTTTCTACTCCCAAGAAGCAGGTCAGCACACTGCCTGCTTTTGTCCCAGAAGATAGTCACAGAATGGCAGGGGTTGGAAGGGCCCTCTGAAGACCATCCAGTCCAAACCCCCTGCTAAAGCAGGTGCCCCTAGAGCAGGGTGCACAGGTTTTGAATCTCTCCAGAGAAGGAGACTCCACAACCTCTCTGGGCAGCCTGTGCCAGGGCTCCGTTACCCTCACAGTAAAGAAATTCTTCCTCATGTTCAGGTGGAACTGCCTGTGTTCCAGTTTGTGCCAATTGCCCCTTGTCCTGTCGCTGGGCACCACTGAAAAGAGACCGGGCCCCATCCTCTTGACACCCGCCCTTTAGATATTGATAAGCATTCATCAGATCCCTCTCAGTATTCTCTTCTCCAGGCTGAACAGACCCAGCTCTCTCAGCCTTTCCTCATACGAGAGATGCTCCACTCCCCTCATCA
>VZSC01014161.1:322171-337085 GCA_013398225.1 Steatornis caripensis
ACTTCACAGATGCAAGAGGAATAGGACTGAAATGTTTATTCTCCTTAGTCACAGTTCCTATTTCTTGCTTTTTAGGAATGTGTCTTACTTAATTCAGTAAATATTAATTCTAAAAGGGATTAGAGATATTCTAAATATTCAGAAGCTCTGAATTTTCTAGAGCATTTTTAAAAGTAAGATGAGGACTATGACAGATGCCTGCCTGCCTCTTGAGGTTCTCTGAAGGCTTCATTAGTAATTCCACACAAGAAAAGCAGTTTTAGTACTGCACAGTGAGAATATCCACACTCACCATGACAGCTCAGCAATCTTCCCTGTAAATGACTCATGAACTTTGTCTGACATTTGGAGATTTGTTTTATAAATACTGGTTTTTTTCATCACGTAACTCTCACACACACCATTTCCAACAATACCATCCCAAACAGATAGAATGACTGGCCATTGAGAGTAACAGTTGCTTCACTGGGTGAGGCTGATTAAAGTGAGGAATGAGTTTTCTCCTGCTTGTCCACAAGGAGGAAGCACAGAGAGCGGAGAATACCCAAGCAAGAAAAATGCACTAAGAGCAAATAAAACACAAGCTTAAAAAGACTTGAAAGAAGAGCCTACATAGGAGGCCATCTCAGTAATTTTGAGAACGGAGAAAGAAGATTTAATTGGAGCCATGTAAGTGTCACGCAAGAAAAAAAATGTGAGAAAAGCTTTGTTATGAAGAAAAGCCAGAACGTGCAGAAGCCAAGAGGAGACGGGCTGAATCCCAACAGTCGCTTGAAAGATTTATGGTAACTCCAGAAGGTGCTTAGAGACCCCACAGAGGTTCATATTGCAGGGGCTTAAAGAATGAAAGGCCTAACGAAATAAATCCCTAACACATCAGCCAGTGATATGTCCCACCAGAGGAGGAACTCCACCAGCAACCCCAGTTAACCTGTATGTTATTAAAGAAAAAATGAACAGAATGAATTCAAGTGCAAGTCTATGAGCCAAGAGAAACATAGATGGTTAGTCCTCAGAGAAAGAAGATGAGACTTTATCAGTTGTAAAGTGCTGAGCTAATGCTCAGAGGATATGTTGTTAGGTGGATTTTTTTCCCCGGCATCACATGGAATAAAGCTGAGCATCTGCTATAGGCCTCCTCGGCCCCAGGGTTAGATTTGAAGATGTACAGAGAGAATTGCAATGCTCTTGGAGAAATAATATCACCAGGCATCATTTCTTTATGAGGAACTTTAATTTCTCAGAGACTCGCAAGTCAATGAAAATAATAAAGCCATTGGACATGAATGCTTCAGACCATGCAATTATAACTTAAGTTTAAATTAAACAGAGGAATGAACAAATTAGTCTGTATCTCTAAGTTTTCAAGTGATAAATACATCACGTTAAGAATGAACAGTTGACAAAGACAAATAAAAAAGGGGTTTGGATATGAAAGAAGTCAGGGACTTCAGTGAATCATGATAAAAATATATAGGTATTCATGGACAGAAGAGAACAAGCAGAAATGAGTGTGCTAAGATGAGAAGATAGCACGCTGTTAAAATAGGCCATTGTGCTAGAGCTGAAGGAGTACCTTCCTCACTTCTGCCATCAGCAATGACCGTGGCCATGGCAACCTGAGTGAGAATACAGAAATGACAGTTATGCATCTCAAAGTTAAAATCCAAACAGCATTCAAAGTGGGAGGACTCAACCTAGAACTAATAAAGAACTGACAAATAAAACTAAAAGCTTGCAGCCATCACCATTCTAGATCTTAACAAAACCATGTCTCTTGAAAATATCAAATGGAAGGACTACATTTTGAAAAGGAGATCAACTGAATGTGGGCACTACAATCCTATCAGCCTGACCTAAGCAGACAGAAATTTTAGCCAAGCTTCAAAGAAGCAAGAGAAGATAGAAAAAAGATAAAATAAAACATTTTGCCAAGTACCTCAGTATCCTTTCGAGAACAGATTTTTCTAGACACACAAGTGAGTTGATCTGGATTTAGTAAAGCAACCAATGGAAATCACATTTCTCTAATACAGACAGATTTAGTAGATTTTCTTTAGTACAGACAACATAGCTATTAGTCAAAGAATCATATGGTAAGAAACTAGGTAAAGAACAAATGAAAACAAGATGTCTTGGGAAAGGGAAGTAACAAATGGGTTGATTGTATTGATAACCAGCTTGTTAAACCTATTCATTAACCAGAAAAAAACCCCAGAATGTAAGCACTTCAATAACATTCACCAGTTCTTGAAACTAGAAAATGCTGTCAATGTAGGAAAGAGGATCTTTACACAGAAGAACTATAAGCCTGAAGTAATAAAAATAGAATGACAAAATATGAAATTACCTATGAACTAACTAATATTTTTTGCTGTAAGCTGGGAATTTATTCATTGGAAACCGAAGAGGAGAAAAAAAAATACATGGATGACTATGAGTCAAAGTGATCCAGCCTGCAAAAAGAAAAACACAAATTGATTTGGGTGAGATATTAGCAGTTAAGTATGAACGTTCCTGTGCAATTAACTTGTCAGCTCCGATTTGGAAAATACTGAGTACAGATGATGGGGCAGAGAGGTCCAGAGGTCCAGCTACAGCCAGAGACTTGATGAGAACACCTGCCTGCCCATGCGTTGGAGAAGGCGCAGCAGTTCTGCTCCGCTTCCCAGAAACGTGAGGTGGGCGAGGCGGGGTGTAGTCACTGGGAGCCCTTGGGGATGGCAGGTACTGAGATTTGCACCTGATAATCCCCAGCAAAGTTCCTAACTTTCATCCACACTTTCTAGGAAAAATAACCACGATTTAGTGCATGCTCGTAGGCCTAAAACACGGTTTCCATTACGAGCAATTAGTAAGAATAATGCCACAGCATACAAAGTCTCAAAAAGGACACTTTAAGTGGCCTCCAATAAGATACAATAGACATCAAAAATCTCCCAAGAAACATGAATGTTTTTCAACAACGGAGTTTTAGAAACTGCGGGATAACCTGTGTCCCATAACTGCAGGGTTCTGGAAACGCAACACATGTTCTTGTCTAACTCCCAAACATTGGCTTAGGTCCTTCTTTCAGACAAACATTTCTGAAAATTAAAAGCAGTCAGCCTTTCAAAAAGTGTGGTTTAACTCTCAGGTCTGTTCCTCCTCCTCCTCAGATACAGGCAAAAATTAAGATTAAAAGAAAATTTTTTTAAAAGTAATTATTGATTAGTTCCATGAAAATTTAAACATTACTTCTCTAATTGCAAATTACAAACTTAAGAGATATGGGGTTTGTTTCTTTCCAATGGAAAGAGAACACAAAAGCAGCCTGGTATCAGAGCAAAATCATTATAAGAAAGCAGCACTGCCAAAATTATTGCTAAAGACATCAACTTCAAAGACTGCTTAAAAAAAGAAAAGAAGAAACAAATTCCAGGATATGGAGTTTAACAGTAACAAAAGGGAGCAAACAAACAAACAAACAAGAGAGGCCAAATATATGGGGCTTTGCCTTTCTTCTTTCTTTTAAAAAACAGAATGAAACACTCTCTCTCAGATCCTTTAAAAATTATACAAACATATATCTAACAGAAAAAGAATTTTCTAAGTTGTGACTTTGTTTTCAAATTAAGCTTTTGGGAAAAAATAATTATTCCACTATTACTAGTGATGCCAGCACATATTGTTTTAAAATACGTTATATTAGGAAGAAGTTCTGTGCTCTGGGAAAGCACGTCTCGTTTGTATTGGAGTTTATTTCATCCCCTTGCTCCTACAGCGCCGTACATACTGGGCTCTCTCTGCCCCTCAGAAACCCACAGACACACATTAGGTTAGTTGGGATTTTCAAAATCTAGAGAACCTGAAACCCTCCGCCAAAGAACAAGTTGTAGCTGATTTCGTTGCAGCTTTTGTTCCTAAGCTCCCTGTACACTTGTGCAACAAAAGCTCCCGGTTCCCCACTGCCTCACCACTTGTGCAGCCATCAATTGGCGCAACGTTGTTGTATCATATTACCATATGGTACCATTTTACACCGACTTTGCACAGGCTTATAGATCTACACAAAGCAGGAGGCAGGCAGGAATTACCAGTTTTGGTCATTTTTAAAATGCAGCATTACTGAACCTTGTGCTCCAAGTTATACCGCCAATCTTCAATTTGAGCAATTTTGCCCTGTCCTGTTTTTGCACCAGGAGCTGGAGAATGGATCCTGACCTGGTTCCAAACACTGACTGACCCTTGGTACTAATGGTGCTGAAAAGCTACCCCAGAGCCACACCAGAGTAACTACTAGTGTAAGCACAGCTTACCCCATGAAATCTGAAGTGCTTTCAGAGATTTCACTTCTCAAAATACTGTAAAATAGAATTCTATTCCATGTCTTCACGAGCAAGAGTAACAGTACAGCACACAAAACAATTAGAACAGGAATCAACCTGTTGAAAACTGAGCAAGTGCCGAGTTGGTACATTCAGGTTACTGCTCCCCTTCCCCCAAATGTAACTGCAAATTTTAGGGTTTAAATTCTGTGTTGATACATTCTTGAGATTAACATATTTTCTAATAGTACACCAAAAAAACTATCTATACAGCATGCACTTATGGTACAACGAACAGCGTAAGCATTAACTAAGGAACAATCCTTGTCTCAGAGAGCTTATTCTCCACCATTTGGGAGCATCTCAACAAAAGTGAAAATCTTTTGAGAACAACAGACATGCTTTATTGAGTCCACACCCAAGAAACTGCACATCGATCCTACAGAAACATCATTAAGCATCTTAGTGATAAAAGTACCAAACTGAAACATATCCATAAAATTAGCTAATTAATGTAAATGCTGGGAATTTCTTACAGAATCAAACTGGATAACTGTCCAAGACAATAGCTTATCAAAGGATTAATAATGTATCCCTAAGTAAAAATAATTAGGTGCCTATATATCTATGGAGAATGTTTAATATGTAACCCCATTTGTGTACCAAAGCAGAGATAAATATATCAATGTATATGTGACTGATAACAGTCTACGAGCAAACATGGTTTTGTACAAACGACGGGTCAGTTATCAACGTAGCCACACCACAGAAGGACACTTGGGAGAAAAGGTTTTGGTAAATCGTTACTCTGGTATGTCTGGACATGAGTTCAGAATTCAAAGCAACTAATGTGTAGTATAAAATTGTATTTATTGGGGTTTTAGGCATTTGAAAACAAAAGGTCATGTAGAAGGTATTGTACTGGAGGCCGGGTGCAGTCATCTCCAGCAGTTTCTCTGACTGGTGAGATACATCCAGTTTTCGGACACTGCATTAAACCATATGTGTTTCTTTAAAACCGTTAAAAAAACCAGAGCATACACAACTTGTTTGTCTCGCATATGTTCAGTCAGACATTAGTTAAAAAACTGCCCTTCCTGTTACCCCTTTCCCAGCACCAGATGTGGGCACAAGCCAGTGGAAGTGGAGCAGACATAAGCATGACAACTGAATTCTCTGCATGAGGGAAGTAGCTGGGGACAGGGAGGGGGAAGGGGAGACAAAAACACTTTACACAAAGTCAGTGCAGGAGACTGAGACATCTGTCAAGGCTGGAAGTTAGTACATTTGCTTTTATTACAGCAAATATTGTTGGTACTGCAACAGTTTTATGCTTAAAGCGGTGCAGCCTGCGAGCACAAGTAAATAGGCACGACAGTATCCTGATTTTTATTTTAAGTCATATCCAGCAGGAAACGGAGCTCGTAAAGCCTGCCATAAATGTAATGCTTGTTTTCATTTAGCGCAAAGGAGAGGAAGAGACACAACCTAGAGACGCATCTCTAGTGCTGTACTTTCAGTTACAGAACGAAAACCCACTTCTAAACAAAGCATTATTTCAAAGTCCATAGATTTGATCCATCCGGAGTAACCCACGTAACAATGGAAAGCTCGTGGAACTGAGGAAACAGGCACTGAAAAGAGTGGCAACATAAGCATCGTCCCTTACAACATGTTCATCTAACTCTCACTGTGAGATGCTACCATGAAGAGGGAGGCTTTGGGTTGTACTGTCAAGCTCACCTATGTAAAGAAAGCCTAGTTAAAATTTTCTTTACACTACTTGATTTAAACAGGACCGAGTGAGGAATAGGAATTGACTTCATACACAGCACAACTTAATCAGTAATCCACCTACTTTGATACATAGTTCCTGCATCAAGTAATTATCAAGAGGACTCAGCAGAGATTTTACATCCAAGCACAGCCAGCCAGCACACGAGTCGTTACAAACATCCCTTCTGCATTAGAGTGCCTTAGCAGTCACTGTAAATGCTGACAGTTACTGCATTTGGTCATGTATGTGTCAGACAGGATACAACTGCTTAATCTGCTGAACATTTATATATATATATATATATATATATGTAAAATCATATACACAAATTTATATAGGAGAGCAGCTCAGTACAAAAAGGTGAGAAACACCTGCACATCTTCTGTTGCAACGCTAAATACACCACCCCGGACATGTTCTCCAGGCATGGCATAAATCCCTTGCAATTCACCATTCCCCAGAGAAGAATGATTTCACCTAAGTGCCAATGAAATTAAAAAGCTCCTGCTTTTGTGCAGCTTCTTGTAGAGGAGTCTCAAAGAGCTTAGAACTAGATGGAATGAACTGTGATTTATAAGTATTATTTAAAAAAACCTATTACTCCTCCTAAAAGAAACGGATTTTTACAGAGATTATTAAACTTTCTTCATGGACTGAGAGCAAAGATACTATTTTCTGTCAAATTCTATAATATGTGAACTTTCTTCTACCGTATCACCTTTGTAAACAAGGCTTAATTTTGTATTTTTACCAGTGGCACGTTTCAGCATTTGGCGTTCAAGACTAGCTGTTGCTCAAATGCTAATTTTTTTTTTCAGCTAACGAGTACCAGAAATGAGATGGAGAGGTGATACAACAGATGTGTGAACTCATGAGTAGCTGGAACCAATCATTCTGACTCTTGGTTCAAAGCAAAGGGATGATCCTCATGGAGCAGGTAGCTGACCAGCACCCTCCTTGCCACAGTACATTGAGGCTGACGATACTTGAGAAAAGCTGAGGGCTACACGTTTCACAGAAAAAAATCCATTTGAGGTTACAAATTCATAGAAACTATCTTGCTTGGGATGTCCTTGAGCTGAAAACGCTTGAACACTGAGAATCCAATAGCGAAAGATCCATGTATGTTTGCCCTGTTCTTACACTTATCCAGGGTGTACACTTCTATCATCCATGAGAAAAAGGATACGGGGCTGGAAGGGATACCGGTCTGATACAATACACATACAGGCTCTTACATCTAACATCTGTGCCAAGTGAGCTGTGTGATACTTTCCCCTAAGTGTTTCGCTAGCTGATATCTGTGCCTCCGTACTGTTGCTACCTGCAGCAGGACTCCGATAATCAGTTGGACAGAGCGCCCCACTCCTCGCTGCAGCAGTGTTCTTATCACTTACCGCTTTACACTTGGTGTGGAGTAGGCATTGCTCAGACAAACTCTATCATTAATGCACTGCAGAACAAATTTCTCCAAGCTATCGGCATGCACACTGAAGCCCATAAAGCTTCTGACTAGGTTCTAAATCAAACTCATGCATTTTAAGAGAAATACAGACTCTGTAAATCACTGATGTTTTTTCAGCATGCAATTGGAAGTTTCTTTTCAAAAATGAATCAATCTGTTTGCATAGTAAGCTGGAACTTAAGAGATTCCTAACTCATCTATTTCCCAATGCTTTAAAACCTTCCAGGAAAGACTAAGCCTAGCAATTTATGAAAATCTATACAGATTATAAACTGACATTAATATTTCATACATGACCAGACAGGCCGTACCCAGCCATTTACAGCTTATTAATAATTTGCTTGAGTGTTTTATAAGACCACTGCTGAAGTCAGCTCTTTGTATGAAGGAGAACACCAGCAAAACCACTACATTCTGAATTGGAATGCCTTCCATCTAAAAACGTAGTTCACACTCATTACTTCAGAAGGTCTGTGGCTATGAAGGAACACTTGCTGGACACTCAACTGAATGTTTATTCGTTATGCTGCATAAAGCTCTACAAACTTAGCAGCCAAAGGTATTCAAGGACTCTATGCCCATGGTGCTCTGAGTAGTCCTTCAGCATATTCTAATAATGAGACCTCTGCAATATAAAGCACTTGATTAATAGCATTTAATATCATTAGCTCTCTTCCAGTACCCCAAAACTTGGGATACATCTAATTTCTCCATCAACAATACCTTTGTCTCTTTTCTCATCATGGCCATAGACCAAAGTGTGCAGACCATTTCAGATTTAGCCTTGCACAAGTCTTCAAAATTTCTCTCCTCCCAGACCCAGCTTGCTGACATCAATTAAAATACTCCCCTGAGAACTGGGAAAAAAGGTCATTTTCCGCAGCAATTTAAAAAATGTTTTTGTTCTCAAACTTTCACATCATTTTTAATTCTCAGGTAAAAGCCAAATGTTTTCATGTCAACGTTTTTGATGTTTCGGTGTTTCTTATGTTCTCGTAAGCAGTGGGTTTAGTTAGCAAGCAGCTGTAGATCCAGTACATGGACAGGGGGGAATTAGCTCTGAAGATCTGTTTTTGCAGGTGTTGGACACCGAATATTTAACAATTGCCGCATTTAAGAGTGGCACTACACACTAAGAGAAGCAAAGGTCAAAAGCTTCCACCTCCCATTTCTCACATCCTTGCACTTTCAGGACAAGAGCTTCCTACATCTACAAAGCATCCATTCGGTGTTAGATGCTGGCACTGAAAGGACTGCATCAAGCAACAGACTCTCATTCTTCTAAACATTTCAATTATTAAATGGAATGGTTTTCCTATTGTTAAAAAGCTAGAAGCGCACCATAATTAGAATACTTAAGCAAAAGAATATGTAGAAATCCTATTCATTTTAAATTACTTCAAAATAATGATTAAAATAACATACTTTGTTTTCTGATTTTTTCATTTTTCTCCCCTCATGCAATCAGCTCAGCACTGCAATCAGCAGACTACTACACAGATTCAAAGAGACTTTTACTGATCTCTGAGCCCAGACCATCCACACTTCTAAAGCTACGTATTACTAGATTACAAAAAGTAATTTCATAACCACAAAGCTATTACAATCTACTGAGAAAGTACAGAATGGCTTCTGGAGTGCAAAGGTATATTTGTAGTGAATTTAGAAAAAAATAATTCCTACAAAATTATATACCTAACAGATAAATGATGACCTGTTAACTGCTTTCAGACTCAATAAATAATAATATGAATGAGATGAACAAATAAATAGTTTTGCATTATAGTTACAGGTTAGATGATAAAATTTTTTGCTGTTACTCTAGTTCAGTCAGAAGACACCAGTCTTGCTGTTGCCAATTGTGTTAGTTTTAAAACACAGTTCTAAGACAACAAACAAAGCCTGTCTTTTCTGCAGCTGACTTCTTTACACAGGATGCAGTGAAAATTAGACCTGGAAAGCTCAAGAAGCCAGCAGAGGAATGCACGGCCTGATCTCTTTTAGCATCCTCTAACTAGGGTGAGTTGGATTTTATAGCTCTTTATAACTCAGGCAAACCTAGTTTGCTGGCTTCACTTCTGGTTTCAGCAATTGCAGTGTGGACTAAATGATCCAGAAGCAAAACCATCAGAGAAAAGGACTGTCCTTTTAGCTCCTTGCTTCAACATTCAGGGAAAGAAAAGGAAGAAAAATGCAGTCTGCAGCCAATGCTGCTACCTGCACAGCAGCTCAATGACGTATTACAGTCTCCATCCTTCACAGCAGGGATGTATTGTCCATCCCTTTTTGTCCTCTTAGGGTTTGTTTGGGTTGGGTTGGGTTGGTTTTTTTCAGAAGGCAGAGAAAAAATAGGAAAAGATGCATGTTAAAATGCCTTTTTTAGAACTCTCATTCTTTAAATACCTCTTGGAAGTGTGTATTTCAAGTAAGAACGAAAAACTTCTCTCAAACACACTAAGTACTTAAAAAAATCCTCAAAACCCATGCATCCTTCTTACATATATTATACCTTTAACTGTTATTTTCTAAAACCCAACATGTTTATTATTCCATAATTTCTGGTATTCCTAGGTTAGCTTTAAGAGCTTTAAACAAAATCTCTCTTTGCTGTCATAGCATTTACAAACCCCCCACAATCTCAGCATCAGAAAGCTTGTTATTTTTAAATGAAAGGAACTGAGGAGCTCTAACCAGTGAGTTAAAAAAGCCTCCTTAATGGACCAGAAAAGTGCAAGTTGTCATAACAGTGGAACGCATATGGGTCTTTACGATTTGACAGATAACATACATTTTTCCCTTCCTCTGCTCTGTCAGAGATGACTCTAAAGCCAACAAACATGTGTTTTCTAATAGGCCATAAAATAAAATAAATTTAGTAAAAAACTATGGATACGACTGTCACTAATTCATGACCATTAATGTTCTCTTCAAGATGCAATTACAGGTACATAACTCATTATCCTTTTCATAAGAATGCATGTGCAGTATAAAGTGAACAACATTTATGCCACAGAGTACCTTACAAGCTACAGCATACCCTGGCAGTGGAAGCAAATTTAACCTGCAAGGCCCAAATATACACAGAATGTACTATGCTGTATAACAGAAAATAAACACCTTCATTAAGTTCAAAATACGAGTTCAGCTGAGAGCTGCCAGCTCTCCTTCTATATATAAGCTCTGCACAGCCCAGTAAGGGAGAAATAACTCTTCTATGCAGGAGTCGCTGGAGGATACGAAACAGAATGGCAGTTTCCACCTCAACAAGGTAAAAGGTACAACACAAGGAAAACTGGTGCCAACCTGATGTGCTGAATTATTTCCCTTTACATCAAGTTTTAGCCTGCTTCATCAGAGAGAGAAATATAATATATTGCTGCTTCAGTTAGGAGACTGAAAATCCTGACAAACCTGGCAACTCAGTACTATAATTTGTACTAAATAAACCGTAACAATGAGTATTGAGAAGCACAGCAATCACCTAAAAATTCTTGAAAATAAAATCTGTAATCAGAATTAAACCTATGTTACCAAGGCAGGTCTACGGCAAAGCCTTATTCCTTAATTCAGTCATAGGATTAAGAGAATAGCTCAGTAGAGAGACGCTTTTGTCACACTCCTCACTCTTAGGCCACAGAGGTGCAATCATCGCACAAGTAAATACATCATCAGACGCTAAAACCACCTAAGACTGCCAGCCTGACACCAAGAGGTGCAGAAATAGGATATAATCATCATCACCACTCAACAGTCCACAGGCATTTGGAATCATGTTGGTCCTTGAGAAATGGGATGAAAGGTACAGTAAGAAAAACAGGAAAAAGCCCAGCGTGCTCTCTCACTCATTCCTCCATCTTATCCCCTTTCTAGGTCATGCTGAAGATCTTCAGGAAACAGATTCATACTATGCTGAAAGTCCATCATAATAATTGAGTCAGAAATGTCATCCGCAAGGCCAATGACCACTCAAAAATAAAATACAGTAACTCTACATGAAGAAACAGGGATGTTGATACATCTGCAAAAATCAAAGCGTTAATAAAATGTTTGCTGACGTCACATCACACACAGAGTGCTTCTGCCGCTTCCACTTTTGTTATTGCAAATTGCCTTGGTCCACAATTTCTCTTCAACTGTGTTCACCTTTTCCTCCCTGTGCCTGTATCGTTTTTTGGTTTGCATCTTTTTAATCATCCCACCAGTAAAGCTTAAATTTTAACAAAAGTGCATCTATAACAACCGGTAATAACACAGAAGTTTGGGACCCAAAAATGGACAAAAACGTGATAAACACTGTTAAGGTCTTCAAAAATCTACTAATGTGTTTCACTGCACACCTTTGCTCTACTTTCTAATGTCTGATAACCCATTACTTTCACATTTATTTTCGCTTCTCTTCATTTAGACTTTCTCCCACTTGTCTGCTCAGCTGTGCTATTTTCCCCATTGACGCAATCATTGTATTGCCACATCTCTTTCTCCTATTAGTTGATGCAAACAAATCCCACTTATTTTTCAGGATGCAGATTCTCCCTTACTGGTCAATCTGCACTGGAAGCGAGAGCCTTTTGTCAACACAGAAAAACCCATACATATGCCTGGAATAAAGCAGTGTTTCCAGAAGTGGCTGAAAACTATGTCTTCTAAGTGCACAGTTAATTCTTCTAAACAGGGAATTCCTACAGACTAGGACAAACCAGTAAAAAACAGACTTACATGCAAGTGATCCACTTCATAAATCTAGCCCACATTACGGGCTAGATTTGTGGAGAGTAGGGAGGGAATGAAGATAACCTAAATACTAATCATAGCAGGAGTAAAACATCTCCCAGAAGGAAAGAAATCTCCTACTATCAACACGCAGTCAAGAACACAAGGGAATAAATTGCCCAGTGTTTCGTGGCTGGGCAGAGCTGCAGCAAAGCGCTAGGGCAGAAAGCTGTAGACACACGATCTACAAAGCGATGGGTTGTCACCAGTTGGTCCCCAAGCAAAGGTTACTAATGAACAAGGCTTCAGTGGTGCACTACTGCAAGAGGAGCCCCTCTGCTTGCAGAGGGGAAAGACCGGAAGGTTCAGAAGACTTCCAGCTGCTACGGTTGTGGTCCGAACATAAAACAGAGCACAAATGTTTATCACAATGGTGTGATAAACAACCGTGGTCCTCTTCTGCTGCCCACGGGTTGTGGAGCAGAGGATGCTAAGTGACATGAGTAGCCCCCTTGAGTGCCTTGGTTTGTTTTCAGTTCTCCAGGAGCAGCAATAACACAGGCCATGGTTACCTCCTTTTCATGCCAGCTTTTAAGTTCAAGAGCCTAGTTAGAGCCAGCACTCATACCACAGACCCTGAAAAATGGCTTGGCCAAACCAAAAACTATTTTATTTGTTCTTATCACTAGCTGCAACTGCTGGAGCAACATAAACGAAGCCACCCGCTTCATGATAGCTTTTCCTGCTCACAATGGTTGAGTAGAAGGAAAACAGCAGAAAAGGTATGAGGATAATCTTAAAAGGAGGGTACGTTTAAAGCTTAAAAGGTGTGTTTAAAGCTGAAGCCTATATACAATGCAGTATGAAACCTGGACATTAGTATGATGATTCAGGATTAACCTGCAAGTAGAAACACCAGCTTCTTCCGCTGGCAGTCCATGGGCTGCTCATCTGCTCTTCCTCCTACACACAACTCTCAGGCCCTCTCTCTCTTCACCCTTGGCTTTAATATCCCAGGTTTGATCAGTCAGCCACCAGGACCTAACGATTTCTTTCTACTCTCTAAACAGGACAATGGCAGCACGGTGACGCTTTCAAAATTCAGTTCACCAAGGAAGATATCCACAGTACGTGACACCAGAAAATCTGAGCTATTATTACATCAAAAGCTACAAGAAAAAAGAAAATAATAACAGGACAATCACCGGCTATTTTCTTTAAAACGCTTCAGCGATCCTTCAGGATGCTTCTACCTGATTGAATTTTAAAAAAAAAAAAAAAAGGGCAAATAATCCCCATTCATCAACTCCAGCCGCCGGATCAGGCCGTGGCCGCGCACCCCCGCGGTTTCTCTCCCGCTGCGTTTCAGCACCACGGACGCCGGCGGCGCGCACGCGCACGCGCCCGAGCTCGTGCGTCTGCGGGGGCCGGGGCCGCCGTAAGGCCTCTCGCCCGGGAGAAGGTAAAACTTTTAAAATGACGTTATTAACTTTCTCCTGGGCTTTCCTGGGGCCACCGGTGCAGGATATCCCTTCCTTCCCCCACCCCCCCGCCCCGCCCCAGGGGTGGAAGAAAAAGAAAGGGCAGCAACGGGGTTTTCTTTTCAGTTTGGGATAGGAAGTAAAAAGCTCCACGAGCTCGACCTTCCCAAACTCTTTATAGATTGATTTTTATTGGAGTTCTGCAAATTGTGTACTTTTTGAGCTCAGAGTGCAATTGAGGGGAAAAAAGAGAGAGGGAGGAAAACGCTGTTTGTTGAAATAAATGATTGTTAGACCCAAAACTTCATCAATGGCTCTCCATTTAACCAAAAAAAAAAAAAAAAGCAGACCTGGAGATAAAGACAGAATGATCTTTCTTCAAAAGTATGGAGAAAACACCCCGCAATGCTCCCTAGGTCTCCTCTTTAAGCTCGGTTTTCCCCAAAATTCATGGAAGTTTCTGCACAAACTCCGAAACTTTTGAACCTTCCCCTAGGGTCTACTGCTGTGAGTTTTCTACTGGCGGACAAGCCTTTGCTCAGGTCAAAGGCTTAAATTCTGAAATGTCCTTCCAAGCTAAAAAGCAGAAGGGCTGTCTGCAACTCCTGGTCCCGCAAAGCCTCCGTTCAACCTTGCGAAGAACAAATGGGCTTCTGACAGACAAGTAGCACATCTTTTTGCATCAGCATTAACGAGCTTACAGTGAAGGCATGGTGCACGGATTCTCTCCATTAGCAGAGAGCTCTGGAAAATATTACAAAGCCCCAGAAGCGCTTTTTAATTCCGGGTCCCTCTGTGTGTGTCCCTCTGTCGGCCTTCTCTCCGCTTTGGTGTGGGTCGCCCTTACGCTCCGAGCTGGGCCTTGGCCCCTGCGGACCACCCCAAGCCCTCAGAAGCACCACGGGCAGTTTACCTCCCGCCGGGATTTAACGAGAGCTGACGCTCGATCCTCGCCGGAGATCGGAGCTTCTGCGCTCGGCATCCTCGGCACGAGGTCTACGGGACACGGAACGTGTTTTTACGGGCCCTTGCGAAGAACGCGCCGGTCAACTGAGCGGCACGGACAGCGCTCCGGCGTTCAATCAGAGCGCGAAACAGCAGCGGCAGCGTCCCTAAGCGCGGCCCATCGGGGCGGCAGACGGAAAGGCGGGCAGCCCGCCCCCCCGCCCGCCCG
>VZSC01014161.1:339152-378992 GCA_013398225.1 Steatornis caripensis
CTTGGCCGCTGGCGGCGGGGAGCGGTGGCTGGCGCGCGTGCCGCCTCTGGATGCAGAGGCATGCCCCGCGAAGGGGGAGAATTTAAACGAGACAGGAATCTACGAGGATAACCGGCTTTGCTCAGTTCAGCAAGGATTTTTCTCGCCTTAATATTCTGATCCTCGTTTTCCGTGAAAAGGCTTGCTCGTTATCCCGGCAGTGGTCAGGATATAGCGCTCAGCACGGCAGGGAAGCATTTAGCAGAAATTAGCTTTAAGGAGAAAGTTCCATCAGCTTCAGCGGGACAGAATTTCCTTTCTTTTTCACCATTCCTGACTCCCGTATCTAAGTGGGAACGGTCTAAAGATGAATTAGTGTTTCTTCAGTGACGCTGAGAGTATACGGGATCGTATAAATGCTAAGTACCAGCCATCCATCTTTCCATGAAAGCTAAGTACAATGCTTCAACAGTTACCAGCCTCTTGCTGTTCCCACTGGTCCCTTACCAAACTTAATTTCACCTTTCTGGCAAGAGTCTGGCAGCCAGTCAGAGAAAAGCAAATTCATCCTAGGACAGACAAGTAAAATCAGGGCAAAGACAATAAAGTCGCAGGAGGAGTTACTGTAGCTCGGTCGTGTCCTACGAAGGGGCACTTGGCAGAGCAGACGTCTTGCTATTGCCACTTTTCCCGGTCACAGAACGTTTACCTAAGTACCGCTGCCAGAGCACCCGCTCCCTGAGGAGGGAGCAAAGCTGCTACAACAGCCCCTGATGTATCCACACAGAGGAGGAGAAGGGAAAGAGAAGGGTTTTTCCCAAGCACTGTTAGGAGCTAACAATTCCACATACCCAGATGAGAGGGAGAGTTGTAAGTCGTATGAGAGAAGTAAGTCTAGAAGTCTTAGTGTGCCTGTGTGTCTGCATGCGCGGGAGGGGAGTCACACGAGATCGTATTTGCTGTATCTGACTTGCCCCTTACACAGAGAGACAGGGCTCAGCAAAAGCTAGATTTTGTCAGATCTTCTTAGGCACATTCTGAGAAAGTCTCTGTATATTTATATACTGTGATAATTACAAGCATAGAAGCAAGAAGGAAACGCCAAGACCCTTGCCAGTTCCATTCATATTCATTGAGAAAACACATGGATCCTCCCCAAGTCACAGATGTTCAATATGAAAATGCCTGAATTCCATTGAATCACAGCAAGTTTGGAAAAACAGCCATGTCCCATGCAGTCACTAAGAAAACATGTGAATCATGTTCAATCAGGCACATTCACTGAAAAACTAAACAAAACCTGCTGTTGCCAACGTCAGGCAGTGCCTAAAGAGCAAAGTTCTCTGGTCAGATACAGCACGCATGAAGACAGTGGGGAAAAAAAACGAGATGCACCTAGTTATTATCTGTGGTTCTTGCAGAATTAATCAAGCATTCGTGTATTTTGTGAGACCAGGGCACTTTAACAGTTTTATAACAAATAATGTTGTATAAAAGCATTGGCCAGCCACGGCGTGTTTCCAGAAATACAACATCTTTGAGACACTGCAGATGCTCTGTCTACTGTGAGCGTGAGCCTTACCTTTTAAGTGTTCCTCAACCTTCTTCATCTTTCTGCCTTCTCTGAGCCTTTTCTACTTTCCTTCATTCCTTTCTTAAGCTTTTTCTCTCCCTCTCTTTTGCCATGTTCACGACCTCATTCCTTTTCTCCCATAAATCAGAAACAGAAGTTTATAAATCTTGAGGGGACGTTTGCTGTCTCCTGGATATATTTAGCTACCCATGCTGTTCCCAGCCTTCTCAGTGACTTGCTGACCTACACAAATATGAGAAGCGGCATCGCATAAGACATGGAGGGAAGCTGCCACTATGACATTATCCCAAAGGAAGGCAAGGTGCAAATTTTTAGTGCACTAGCTACCTCCTACGTCCTCAACAGGTTACTCTTATAGTGAAGACACTTGCCAGCTACTCAGATCCATGAAGTCTTCCAGTGTAAAAAGTGGACATGAGCGTAGCCTGGTTTGAAGGCAAAGGATGCTGGTTAGACCATGCTAAATGCCTGCGCATTCCAGTTCAGAAGGGATTGTTTGTCTATGAGCCAGCATGCTCAGTCAGAGAGCAGTATCGGTTCTTTCTCCAGTTGTCCTCCCATTCCTTTCCTGGAGATGGCCACCTCTGACTTTGTAGGCAGGTGAACAGCATGAATCCACTTCCAAACCACTGAAGTTTCCAGCCCTGGCTCTTCAGGCAGCCCTAGGTGGGCATCGCTGTACTCTGCTATGCAAGGCAGTGAACTCTGGTGCTCGCAGAGCAGCTCCGTATGCCAATTCAGCTGTCCTCGTGACAGGGACCCAACCTCCAGGAAAGAAGCAAGGAAGGAAACTGGAAGGTGATAACTTTATCAGCTGCTCAAATTTAACTGGCTCGTATTTGTAAATCAATATTTGCTGTAGCTTAATCCTCCTTGGATTACTTGGAATTTTTTTTCCTTCAAGGAGAATTAAACCGTAGCAAACTAAAGTTGTGGTCAGTACTAGAGCACAAAAGATAACTGAAAATGAGACAGTGTTGTCGTTACAACCATGGAAGTCCATCATTATTAGAGTTCGTTCTACCTACAAACGTTGCCTTCCCCATGCAACAGATGTGGCAGCTTAAGATGTGACCCTCCCACGCTGAAAGCATAGATGGCTGAGGTGACAAAGCAGCGTGACTACTTCCTTTTCTAAACCTCGCTGGCTTCCTGCAAACCATCTTCAGCAGCAGCAGCAACAGCAGCAGCAGCAGCAGTTTAAGCCAAACCAGCTGACTCGGGAATGACGCAGGGTGGGAGCGCTACGGGATCCGTTCCAGCGCTCATCAGATGGGCGGTAGCAGCCAGCTGAGGGCAGAGAGTGCCTGAACTGCTCCAGACAGAGCTGAAGCAAATAAAATACAAAAAAAATAAATGTTTCCATGAAGTTATTTCCTGTACTGTTTGAAGGCAGTATGGTCTCAACTGCTTATTACTGCCTTTCAGCCAGCAGGCACCATGCTTCCATTTCTGCCTACCAGGTGGTGTTCCCTGATCCTCTGTGGGTTTACTTTTAAGGACAAAGATTAGTTTAAGCAGTGCTGAAACAATGATTTCCATTAACCCCAGTGATTTGGTTTTTCTACGCTGGATTACAGAGATCCCATATAAATCAGCTTGCTGGCAACATTGTGTGGTGAGGAAGCACTAGTATCTTCAACCATTGCAGCTGGATCTAAGAAAGGATGTCTGCCTACAGCCTTACAGGCTGGGGTCACTACGGATATGCAGCCTGGAATACGTGATGTGTGGAGAAAGTGTTAACTTTGCAGAGCATCAGGTGTTTCATTATTTACAGTTCCCCAGGCACACGTATATTGATTTCAGCAACACCTCTTTGAAGGGGCGTCAGCTGCACAAAAGATTTGATGGTGACCAAATGAAGGCTGGTCACGGTTACTATAATAGAAAGCTATATATAGGACTGGTTTCTTATAAATGCGGTGAAATGTAGTTAAGAGTGATTTTTTATTTTTTTACTGGTAGCCATCACTTCACTCTTGGTCACAAACTGATTTGCAGAACTCATTTTGCTCTGGAATAGACGCTTGGCCTTCACTGATGAAGAATAATTTTGTTGCCAGAATCTGATTGGAAATAACATACCTGAGTCTGCCTTTGGAGGTAGGAAAAGCTTTCATGCCAGTTTGAGAGCTATGAGGCTGGGCTATGGCTAGTAGCAGCGGGGGTTTCTTTCCTTTCATTCCAAATGTGGTGCAACGCCTTCACTCTGTCCGTAGAGTGGGTGTTGCCACCATCTTCTGTGCGCAATTATTTCAGAATTTGTCACTCAGATATAACCGTCCATGTAGGATTACTCAGATCAATATTTTCACATTAACTTTATTTCTGGTTCACTTATATGCTATCAACCAGGTCTGATCTTCTGTCCTGATGTTGTGTTTCCATCTTACAGATCTTCGTTAACCTCTTTGCTGTCAGTCTTGTTCTGTTTCTACTTGACACCTTCCCAGTTGCAAACCCGAGCGTCACATCACTTGTTGAGTTGATTGCTGCTAGCTGCCTTGCAGAGAGCAATTAGGTTCGCCACACAGCCTCCTCCTGACTAACCAGAGGGAAAGTAGTGGTGTCGTGCACATTCTCCACCCCAGGATCATACAGGACCCTTACCCAGCTCAAATATGTTTGGATCTGCCTGGAAAATTTGAACATGTTCTTCTATCCATGTTATAATAATCCCGCTATCCTCTGCAGGATGAAGATGCTTCTTGATTATGCATAATAGATAACTGATTCTTTTTAATGAACAAAGTTTCTGGAAAATTGAAATAAAATAAAATATGAAAATAAATATTAGTGGAATTAAAGGAGATTCTGCTACATAGGTGTTCATTCAGATTTTGACATGCCATCCATTTTATATATATATATATATATATATAAAAATATTATAAGCCTAGCCACAGACTTTATTCCTCTAGCTTTTTCTTTTTACTTTTGGATTTATCCAAACGTAAAAGGCGCTATTTTTGATTGCTGTCCACTTCCTCATGTGGTTTTCAATATATATCACAATTAACACATTATAAAGTTATCTTTGAAGCAGAAGGAAGGCTTCTTTCTTTTGCTGTCTGTCATTCCGACAAGCTGATGTGGATTTGAAGCTATCCCCCTAAGATGGCGAAGGGTTCACCCTTTGGGGCCAGGAATGAACACGCAAGAACTTCCCACTACGCGGGTTTCATTTCACATAAAGCTGTCTGTTACCATCTGCTTGCCGCTACTGCATCCAGAGCTTAGTGGTCTCTCTAAAACTTGGAGGTGAGCTCCAGAAAGCTTGATAAAATATAATCCCAGGTAGGATTTAATACTCCCTTGATATAATACCTCCCTTGACTACGTTACTGAATTTTCACATAAAATGTGTGAGATTATCCAGATTACCAACTTTTCTCACACGATAAGAGATCACAACCTGCAAGCAGATCCAGTAGTCAAATTCTGTGTGTGTAGAAGAACAAAAGAAAAACAAGAAATGGAGGTGAGAAAAAAAACAGGACTAAATCTTGTCATCTGATACGTTTATCTGAACTGCAGATGATACTGAAAGCATGCAATAACCAAACGTATTTGCAGGCGCTCCAAATCCACGGACAATCTTCATCCGGGTGCAGCCTCTTAACTCAGGGACGTGAGTGCAGCATTAGAGAAGTTATTCCACGCCCACAGGATAGGGTACCCTAGCATTTCCAACCCTTCCAAAATCCCTCTGTAAACTTCGAAGCTTTGAAAAGCAAGAGTTGGCTGAGAGCAAGCAAAACACACCATTACAACCATATCTGAAGACATGAGAAGTCATCAAGTAGAGAATTGCTGTGAATTAGCTTTTCTGAGATTTTCCTTCAGGGATGTCAGTTAGCCACGTGAACGCTGGCTAACGCAGTGCACAGCACCGCTGGTGCCAGCAAGCCAAAATACAGTAGTTGGAAGTTAAAAATCAACACAGTGCAAACCAGAAACGACATGCAAATAGCAAGAACGGCTGCAGTGGCATGCCATGGGATAGGATGCGTTTTCTGTCACTTGCAGTCTTTAAATCAAGGTTAGGCAGCTAACAGACATGTTCTATTTCAGCCACAAGTGACAGGGCTTCAGGCAGGAATTACCGAGCAAAATGAAGTCAGGCTAAATGATTAGACTGTTCCTTTCTGGCTTTCACATCTATGAAAATCCGCTTTCCCAGGGCAGCTGCCCTCATCGCAGAAGAGCAGCCCACACAGCGTGCTTGAGATCTGGAAACCTGCTGCTATCACTTCATCAGCTGAAGTCCCTGCTGAGGACTCAAGCTTGTGGCACTGAGAGGAGAGAGGGTCGACATAAAGCTGTACCTTAATATGCTAAGCCACTATGCCAGCTGATTCCCTTGCTGTTTTGAGCGAAGTAATTACTTAAAATAGCTGTACGTCAGAAAAGGGCTTTGCTTTTAAAAGTAAAGTATACTATAATCCACGTGTGAATTCAGGCCCCTGGCTATTTTCTCTCACGTGCACGCTCACACTGAAAGCAACTAATTCACCAGCAGTTCTGGAGCCTTTGCGCTCCTTTTCCAGATGATAATTTCATAAGGAGTTTGGATGCCTGAGTCTTGGCTGCTGTGCTCCAACTGTCACTACCACAATTACAATCCTGAAAGGTTTGCCTGTTTTCGTAAAGAGCCTGTTAAGCTAAGGATATAAATGCACAAGGACAAAGCAACCCTCCTTGTCCCAGTACACAAGCGCCCCGACTTGCTGTTTTTCGGGGCACATGGTATTATGCAGTACTATGAGTTTCTTTGGGGAGGTGACAGCTGGAGGTGTGGCTGGATGGGGTGAAACCCTCCAGAAGCCATAGGGGAGAGGATGTTTGTGTTACCTCCTGTAGGAGGTTTGTTTTTGTTGGCAGCTGGCAATAAACAGCTGCTGGCTAATTCTGCCTTTTTCGTTTCGATAGGTGGTAGTGGAGCAGCTAGCTCCAGCTAGCTAGCAGCTTTTGGTTAGGCACCCATTTTTACTGTGTGTGAAAACCCATTTGTGCAAACCCTAATTAATGGATCCTGTTTGTTTGAAAGTAAGCCAAGAACGAGTACTGGACACAGAAGTCGATTGCCTATTTTAATTTAAGACATACAAGCTGCATCTAAGAGCAGTTCTGCCAGCTTCCTCCAGCCACTCCACGTCTGTAGGGGGAAATCCTATTTTTATGGTGCTCTCACTGAATTATCCAAGGTCCTCATCCTTTTTTACAGAGTTTATCTTTACAGAATCTTTATGGGGCTGAGAAGGTTCATTATCACCATTCCACAGAGGAACACACGCAAATATTAAGTTACAAGTCCACAGGGCACATTTGCGTCCTGCAATGGGCAGAGAGCCCTGAGGTAATGCTAACCACGCTCTTCAGCTGGAGATGTCATAGCACCACCCTCAGGGTCCTAAGCCTGAAATAACAGACCCAAGGGGTGTGTTATATGCCGGAAAGGCCCCAACCATCTCACCATTGCAATTTCTAGAGCCAAACTAGTGTCTTTGCACAGAGAATGCTCTGGGGTGAAGCTGTCTGTGCTGCACACGAGCTCAATGCGCCGACAGTCACGCAGGGTGTCAGCAATGCAACCTGTACCTCCTGCATCCCAGTGTAGGGCCTTGCGGCTTGTTTGGCCCTGCTTGCTTTTCCCAGCCTGCTCTAGCTGTATTTGACCACTGACCTTTCTTCCCTGTTATGCTTAAGAATAAAATAGCGCAGGCGTTTACCAATTTCAGCTATGTATCTTCTGCTCTGGTAGCTGGAAGGTCAACTATCAGATGCTTGAGACCACAGTGGCACAGCAGTGGTTTTAAAATTTCGAGCCTGGAGATCGCGCTACTACCATAGAACATAATAACATAGAACTGTCAATGAAATCTCTTTTTTAATGTCTTTTCATCACTCTGAGCCGTATTCCTTTGACTATGTTAATGGTTTATGGGTGGTAATGCTTTCATGTGTCACTCAGCAGTAGATACAGAAATCAGTGTTTGTATTTCAGAATGAACTCTGCCAAAAAGGGTACGAAGGAGAAGCTTCTCAAGCCTTTAAGCAAGGCTTTAAGATAAACTTCTGTAATATATTTAGAGGAAAAAGGAAAACTGCTAGGCATCTGTAAAAGGAAAGCGGTACTTCTAAACCCATATACATATGTGGCTACAGGAACAAGAAAATATCATAGGAAGACTAAATTCATACAGCTAATTTTAGGCAAGTGCTCTCTGTAGGCCTAGCTCGCTATTTCAGTTGCACTTACCATGTGTTCATGCCTGACTTGACCACATTGCTTCTGAGTTCCAGCGTCAAAAGCTTTACGGCTGCTTTGGGCAGTGCCATCGGGCAAATGAAACTGGGTTCCTAAATCCGCTAGTCCGAGTAGGCATCTGGGGCCAGCACAGCCGGGGATGGACCCTCCCAACGCTGGGATCCCCCCAACCTCAGTCATACGCTAAAACTGGGCGCCAGCACTTTGGGAATTAGAAGAGTGCATATATTTTTAAATGTATTTTTCCTAAAAAGAGTTATTAGCATTTTTTTAGTACACCAAGGAAAAGAATTACTACTATGCTTTTCAGACTTTGCCAATAAGAAAGATATGACACTCTTACAAGGAATTGTAAAGTGTTCAGGTGTAGAAATGGATGAGTAATGGATTGCACTCTGCTGGAAGCAGACCTCAGGGGCAGAGAGGTGTAATCGGCTGGAAGGGCAGGAACGCATTTATACCAGCACTCCCAGTGCTGCTCACGTCTAGCAGAAACAAACCAGTACTGAGAAATATCCTACTGAATTCAAATGCCATCCATTCCTGCGCAGCAAAGTACTTAATTGTCTGAAAATTCAGAATACAGAGAAATGGGGCACTCTGCTGACTTTGGGCTGTGCCCAGGGCATCCTTTTCCCTTCACACAAATGGCAGAAAGCCCATTTCTGCAGCTGGCCTCAGGGCTGGTCCCCAGGAGGGAACCGTCCTCAGGGAGGCCACAGCCACCCTGGGGCCCCCACTCTCCACGGGAAGAGCTGCTGCTGGGATGACACACACGGGCTCCCCGCTGCCGCACAGGGGCAGAGACACCGGGCTCCACACTGTGCCCGCCTTGCACAGGACCTTGCTCTGCCCTTCAGCTTCCCAGCCCTGACTGCCACATCCCTACATCTGCCCACCACGTCTCAAAAGAAAACGGGCAAGACTCTCAGACCACCACACAAACCCAAATAATTCTGCACGGCAAAATGACGTTGTCCCCTCAGTAAAATCTGGATGTTTTCTCTCTGGCTCCATCTTCAGTTTATTGCTGCGTGGTGGGGAGAGAAGGGGAGGAGGCCATTGGGCAGCGGTTCTCGCTGGGGGCTGTAGGTATTTTTCTAGGCCTGGGAGCAGTTCACAACTTCCTCGCTGATGCTAAAGAAAACAACATGCGTGAAAGTGCTCCTGCGAGGCTCAATACAGGGTCTCTCTCAGGCTCAAATCTCAGCTTACACCCATAGAAAAAACCATATTGCCAGCATGAGCTCATGACACAGTGATCTCTCTCTGAACGCTCATTTTGGCTTATGCACTTGGAACAGCCTGATATTTTCTCTGTAGCTCAGTCGTGCGATATTTCACCTCGCTCTTCATCAAGAACCAGGAGGGGTCCATATTGCAATGGAACGAAAAAAATAACAGCAGTTTTAATTTAACGTGCATTTCTTTTATGAGAGGGTCTTTTTAAATGACAGCCACAATTTTTATTTTCACACACAAAGAAATTCTCTGTAAGGGGTAGAGTTCAGGTCTGCATTTTCTCTTTTTCTTTCCTCGCTCTCTCATGAAAGAGCTGCTCTCAGTTGTTGACACAGGCTGTCAGGATTTCATTGCACTAAACAGATTGTTGGCAGCCAGTGGGAAGGTAAAATGAATTAATCTACACTGAAATAACAGTTTGTACTTTATAAAGTGGCATTCATTTGCGAGTCCTAAAGCTCTCTACAGATGTGAATGAATGAAGCTTTATAGCGATCCTGTCAGAGGGGTAAGCAGGGCGTGCACATTTCATTCCCAAGCACACAAGGCACCTGCCTTGTCCGAGGTCAGACTGAATGCACCTGATCCAAGATCTACTAAAATCAACAAAAGGATGTCCTGTGACTTCCAGGCATTCTGAGCTGAGACCTAAACCACTGACAGAAATAGAAAATAATTCACGACCCTCAAATCTCTCTTCTAATTGCTATTTTAGGCTACTTTGCTTCCTTCTGTTTTAGAGCAGACTTAAATCAGACCATCACCCAAACCATGATCATTTATTGTAAGACAGTATGATACAAGAGAACTTGTGTTAAAGCTTTCCAGCGAAAAATTCGTATTGTAAGGACAAATAATAGTACTTTGTGGCCAAGATAATCTTTAAAGGAAATCAGAATGAGTTGAAATATCCCCCTGGGCTTCTTTGCTTGAGCACTAAAGCACTTATCTGAAATGCTTTATTTACTGCAGCAATTTCATGCCGTTATTGCCTAGATTAATTGCCTGACAAAGCTATAGCAGAAGTACCAACTAGAAGTCAGGACTCAATAGCGTACTGGGGAAATGAAAAAGCTGGAGCACTCAGAATTGCACACTGTTAGGCTGCTAAACAGATGCAAGTCTTTTGCAATGAGCAATTAAATCTTCTTATTAATTTAAAGTACACCTCTTTAACTGCATAAATAACAGCCATGTAGTCATAACTGTAGGATTCATTTGGAAATACAGACATCTTTCAATTACAAGGAAGTAAATTATCGTGGCTGGGAATTAATCATACCACAGGTATGGAAGACACACAAGTTGCTCTGGAAAGATAAGTTTGTTTATTTGCACACAATACCACGCAACAAACAGCTCTACTGCTTCCACACCTGAGCTGAGCAATGCGGATTTGTCAGCAAAGGCTTGGGACTTCTGCATTCTGCAGTCAACAGTGTCACCGACATTTTTCTCCTACCGGTTGTTTGTAGTATCTTCTCACACTCTAACATACATAGGGTTTATATTAGCTATGTTTTAGTTCCTCTGAGTGGCCACTGCTTACTCCGCTTCACTGAATATATAAACTGATCGCAGTTACGGTAACGGAGGATGCCCCCGGTTGCCTGCTAACAACAGTCTTGCAAGAGAAAATAGTATGAGATTAGCTTCATCCTCTTTCTCTCCTTGCTTAGGCTCCAAACCACTCATTCACTCCACCCAAGACATTTTGACCAAGAGGAGACAGCGAGTTTCCAAGTCAAAGATCCTGAACGGCAAACGGCTCTCCAGCTACCCCTTTTTTCTCTCACATTAGCAGCCTTCCAGGCTGAGGGCCAGCACTAACTGGTGGCCGGGCCAGAAAAGGACAAGCTCCCTCGGATTGCTGGAACTTCCCAGGCCAAAACTAACACGTTCAAATCAAGACAAGAGGTAGCCAAAGCAGACTGTGGAGCACAGGCACTATGCTCTCACAGGGGGATGAAACCAGCTCATAATCCCCGCAGGTATCGGTTTCTGATCAGATGGAAGATGCATCTTCGTAAGAAACAGGTTGAATGAACCTGCTGTTGGGAGGAGAGAGCCTGGATGAAATGACAAGATCCATCTCCAGAAGGATTCGTCAGAATCTCCTGGCCAGGCAAAAACCAGAAACAACAACAAAACAAACAAAAAAAAAAAAAAGAAAGGTTGTCCTGGGTACTAATGCTGTCCTGAACATTTATAAATTCAGCCAGAATGAAACTGGAAATCCAACCAGGCCTTTGCATCGTAGACTTGGAACAACCTAAGACAGACAAGACTTAAAGGGCAAGATACTCTCTTTGCTTTCTCCTCAGGTTACAACCCCATCCAGACAACATCACCTCAGCCCCTTTCAGATCCAGTTGCAGACATTTTCTTCCCATCTGTGCTCCTTTCTCAGCTAACCTCTGTGTAATGCTGTGGTTGATGGATTATACAAAAGAGAGATACAAGATAAAGTATGTATTGCTAACGTAATAGAGTCTCCCATCCGTATCTCTTTCCAAGAACTCCAATATTGTAAGCAACAAATGAAGATTACTCCACTCAAGGTAGAGAAGAGCAATCCTTATCTATTCTCTACAGGGACTGTTTTAGTTCATTCATGAATTATCATAACATACAAAAACACATGTTAAAAGTATTGGGTGAAATGCTGGACTGACAAAGTCAATGGCAAATCTCCCATTTACTCTCATGGGACAAGATTCCATCAACTGAGTTCCAAAATAAACCTTTTTTGCCTACATTTCCTTGGATATGCATAGCGCACATTAGGCAGGTGCTCTGTATTTCCTCAACAGCCAAAGAAATTTACCCCAAGACACCGTCTTCTCTTCCCCACTAGAAAATAGACTTGGAATAGTTTCTTCAGAAAACAATACCAAATCGTCAGGGTCTGTACTATCTATCTAATCTGCGTTTGGCATAACCAAATGGCGTCACTGGCTGCCAGCCCTGCCGTTAATAGTGCGTAGCAGCACAGTTTGGGACACGTCCTTGGGTTTTTCACCGGTACGCCTCTGCATGTCCAATTTCAAACACGGTCAATCATGAAACAAGGAAGAAACTGTAAAATGGAAAGGTTAAGGAAAGGGAGACATATTGAAATTCCCCTCAATGAGTACAAGGGCAATTACCTGAGCACCAGGGAGAGTAAGTTGGGGCAAAGATGTTCAGAGAGGATGCCTAGCCATCACCGCAGCGGTGTGCATCTCACCTCTCCCCACTCCCTGCTGCTCCTCTGCACGGGTTACTGCTCCGCAGCCACAGGACGAGACCCAGGCCAACATCTCATCTGCTCCAGTTCACGCTCCCGTCAGCTAAACTTAACTGCCTGAATTTGTACTAATAAACCAGGCAGTGAATTGCAACGGGCTGGGACGTGGGCAGGCTCCTGCCCAACAGCTGCCTCTGGCTGGGGCACCGAGGCCAGGCAGGGACAGGGGTAAAAACCCAGGGGCTGCAGCCCACTCTCCCGTGCGCCCGAGTCACGGGCAGCAATGTGGCATAAACGAGGACATCGAACTGCTGCAGATAACAGGTGAGCAACTCCCCAAGACAGGAGGACCATTGCGAAAATAAGCATCTTTTGGGGAAGGAGAAAGAGCGTTAAGATTCTCTCTTGGGAGACTTTGATTTCCTACTAAATTACTCCTCTGTGAACTCATGCCTGGCTTTCCCCCTGTTCATCGATTCAGGTATTAGAAAACCTCACCAGAGTGCTGGGAGATGTACTTCCCTCTTCAAAACCTAGCTCTAAAGCAGCCGTTCGATGCGAGGAGTTCTTGTATGCCTAAGTTCAGAAGGCACTTCATGTTACTTGACCTCTCTGTTAGAAAGACAAAATGTTTGAGCTAGTATCTCAGTCTGAGGATTTTTCCCTCTTTGAAGAAATGCAGAGAAAAGGCGAGGGCACAAAAATAAGAAAGTGGTTCAAACTGGAGTTTTAAACAGGTGTTTAGACAGAACAAATATCAATCCCTCAATTCATCGCTTCCTGAGCTGGGGAAGGACGTGAAAGAAGGAAGCAGTACGTTAATGCTGTTAGAACATTTTGAAAGGAATGAAAGCATCCCATCCCAGCACACCTAGCTTACCCTCTCTGTCTGCCTCACCTCAATTACTATTAACTGATTGTAACTGTACACGCTTTGAAAAACGAAACCGCTCAGCATAGTAGAAATGAGCTCCCCTGTTACCACTATCGCTAGTGCAGCTTCAAGGCACAAATACGACTGCAGAATTTGCTGCAAAGGGCTTATGACAAAAAGTACTGGCAAAGACATTTTAGAAAATGCAGCCATGAGGACAATGTAACTTTTTAATTTCCCCACAGGTGTATGTCTGGTGGATTTACTGACCTCTGGGCTATGAGGCAAGACTTATCTGTTGGCTTAAACCTCTGCAAAGGGGAAAAGAGGAAAAATGAAGTGCTTGATAGAGGAAGCTTTATAGTATGAAATTTGGAAGGCTTGATCCTATGGTCCTACTTCTGAGGTGGGTTTATAGGACACAAAGAGCACATGAAAAATCCCACTTTAGCATTATTTCTCAATACTCATTCTCTTATGCACTCTTGATTATTTTTTTTTTACTTCCTTCTGCTAAAGGAACAAAACCCCAGAACAGATGTGGAAAATGTAGAGATAGATGAGGAGCGAGGCAACCAGCTGAGACAGATATTTAAAACATGATAATGCTGCTGCTTAACCACTCCTTGCTATATTTACCTATCATCCTCTTTGTCCCTGGTACCTCCAGTGCCCTCTTCCCAGCACCCAGGTCAGCTGGGCTCTCCCTGAGAGAGTACATGGCAGACTTGGGCTTGCAAGTGGAAGAAAACAGCAAATCTCTTTCTCACAGTTTGTGTGCAGCATGACGTACCTGAAAAGATGTTAAACTTGGTGCGCGGGTGAGCAAGAGTGGCTCAAAGAAAAGAAACAAAAAAGAAGGAAAATTAGGGAAAAGAAGTGCATGAGGCAAAGAGAGCGAATCATCTTTCAACAATTTCTTAGGCCATTGAAGGACTGTGTTATTTTTTCATTTAAAATGCAATATTTAAGAATAATAAGAAACTCATATTAACTGAGGCAACTAATGGAAAACAAATGCATGGCTCCAATGAGCCAGATACGGAGAAAACGCCAACAAAGAGATTTTGGCAAGGCAAAGAAGACTTCAGAGCAGAGCATATACAAGCAACACTTCCTCTCCTCCTCCCGTTACGGGATGCCGCAGCAAGGATCACTGCGCACACACTGCCGCATTGCTGTCCTGATGCTTCATTTAAAATGAGAAAAAAAGAACTTAGCTTCCCAAAATCTATTTCCTCATGAATATGCATATGCTTTATTTTTCTAGCTCCACGTGCATCACGCAAAGTACTTGGTTAAGTTGTGGAGCACACTAGGTTTGGCGTAAAGATCTCACATGTTTAATAAAAAGGGAGATGGGGATGGGCTTTTCGAGTGGAAGCTGTGCTATTACAGACATTAGCAGCGGCCAGTTGTTTCTCAGGGTTTCACTGGAGCCAGAAATGGCCTTGTGAGGATTCAAAGGCTCCAGGATTTCAGTCCTGGAGTCCAGAAGATATGCTGCTCCAGAAGAAGCGGTGCAAGTCCAATACGGTCCATCAGCAGCACTTTGGGAATTTGGCGGCCACAGACTGTCATTCCCAGGTGCCTGGGGGAGCTCTGCTCCCCAGCCAGGTTTGGCAGCACAGGCCAAAGCGGTGGCCTGGCTGGATCTGGCACGTGTTTCATTTGTCCTGCTACCCCTTTCCCAGAGGGGAGAGGGAACCGATGATCAGGCAGCAAACAGTCACATTTCCAAATAGTTGACACCACACTGCACTGCCAAAGCTGCTGTCGCTGCCACTTGTCCCTAGGAAAGGGAAACAAGAGGTGGGACAGGTATAGAGCACCACAGATGGGATCTACCTCTGTACCTGTGAGGAAACCTACAAACTGGAGCACATCCCCCCCAGATGATAGGGTCAGACCACCCTCAGCCCCATGGGAAAAAAATTTTTGGACAGCAAAAGTATTTCAACACTACCATCTTGTACCAGCAGCCTAGATGCAGAACCATCCTAGCAACCACCAGAGATAATGTAATTTGTAAGGAAAAGAGCTTTGCAGATAACTTCAGTCCTGCAGTCATAGCTATAGGAGCAGGATCCCGTGGTGCTATGCTTTGTTACCACTCAGGCTGTATGTTTGCTAGGGACAATGATTGCTGTAGGGAGGCAGTGAGCAAAGCCAGACAGTTTTTTCCCTGAAATTTATAAACTGAATAAATCAGCAATGCTGCTCAGTCCCATGTCAAAGGCAAAAAACTACATCAAACACTTTGGAGGAAAGCATATGAAAATGCCAGCTCCACACTCTGTGCTCATTGTGGCAAATGATAGATCACAAACATTATTTTTATTGTTGCGATGCTTTCAGACAGGAGAAACAACAAAGTTGTCAGCAAAGCATTTTTAAAGTTCACATTCGTGGCAACTCCGCAGTGAATTTTATAAGTATGACCCCATAAAAACACAGCTTCGGTGTTTGCAGCAGGCGATCCCTTTCCCACTCTAAGCACCAAAGGAGAAAAAGAAAACCATTCCTTCTTTAGTTGTAATACGCTCGCCTCCCTGATGGTCTCTGGTGCACAGGAGGGAAACAACAGATTACGCTTTTATTCTGCTCATGAACAAACAGGAGGGAGACAGGCTTTGGGCACAACTGGAGGAAGGGGCAGAGGTCTGGGCTGGGAGGAAACAGTCCACCACCTCCCACCCTCCGTGGAAGGGGCATCCTGAGGATGGGAGAGGATGTGCCCGGGAGGGAGCAAAGCAGAATTTCACTCTGCTGTGCCAGTGTCCTAGTCTGCCTCGGCCCAGGGGGGAAATGACACAAGCCTAAGTAAATCTGAAAGCACTGAAAATGAACTTAAAAAGCTGAGACATCAAATGCATGAGAAGGTTTTATCCAAGTATATCTACTTTATATCTGTTTACCAACAAAAAGTGAAGCTCATACTTTTTAATCTTTCCCAGGTAAAGTCTCAGGGAACATTACTTTTATCGTCTCTTGCTTAATACTCATTTTGTTCCCCGTCTTCTGAGGGAAAGAAGTGACTTCACATGAAATGCATGTGAGAATGTGCAGGAAAACCTTTTCAACAAAAAACAGTGGGGAGAGAAGATGAAAGAGTATGAAGTTTCCTGTTCTTGGCAAAGCGTGTTGTCCATACGGGAAGATTTCTAAATTTCACCGCCTATTCCTCCGGCCCTGTCTACACCAGAGAAAAACACCATGCTAAAAAATGTGTGAACTGACATGTCTTAAAACTAGGACAGTGTAAAAACACAGTATTATCCTGAGGTATGAATGACAACAGCTGTGTTGTTCTAAAATGTGCAGGTTGCTGGTGGTTAATTGTAAGGTATTCCCCACAGATAATCACCAGGTCTGGTTTTCAAATCCAACGTGCGTCTCTGTAGATACCAGTTATCATCACAGTTGTTTCAAATGAACTGCCTCAGCGCAAACAGGGTGTAAGGAATCTGTTTACAGAACAGCACATGGACATTTATGCTCTGGTCATTCATTTTCTACACACGCACCCACCCCACCACACCTTCTGTTTTCTCTTTGAGCACAACAACAAGGTTCAGGCTTTTGTTTTTTTTAAAGACAGAGGTGGAGATGCAATGTTCTGAGGAGCCGAAAGTTCTCCCATTCCCTCATTGTGACCATCATGGGCAGTGTCTTTTTGTCTGCCATTTTTCAATAGTAAGAGATACTGTGTTTTTGCAAGCCTTATACGTCCTGCAATATATCCAAGGACACTATTCTACGACAGTTTAGAAGTTTTGTCTACAATTTTAAGACCTGTATTGCCTGCAATACTAGATCTCTCTACTACACTGTTCATAGCAACTATTTATGAGGATTAAGAAATTAAAAACAGTAAAGAGCACTACGTGAAATACTCAAGAGAAGCTAGACGTTTTCCAGTCACAAGGAGGACAGCCTTTCACTCAGAGATAGATTTCGGCATTCCTCCACATCTTCCCCTGCTCAGCTTCACCAACATAAAGCATTTGCCAGGACAGTCTCAACTGGGTCACACTCAACTTTATCCTAGGATAAGCTAAGGCTAATAAACTGTTCCTGAGCATGGTGCTGAGTAGAATGGGAGGTTAAAGAGAAAAAGCCCACGGACAAGATTTACTTGAACATCTTTCTGACTTCGGTTTAAGTTTCCTTGGTTTGCCTCATGCAGTTCTAGGCTTTACCACTTGCCTTTATTCTGCCAAGAATGTGAAAATTGTTGTCGGATTTTCTTACTAAAACCAGCATGGGGGGTTGCTAGCAACCACCAGCATATTTTATACACAGTGTGCCATATCACTGGAAGGATCACTCAAGAAAAACCAAGCAGAGTGAGAACTGAGAGGATGGAGGGAGAACAGTCATCTGTCAACATCAAGTTGCCCATCAGGAGAGAAAATAAGATCTTATCCACTCAGTATTTTCCCATCTCCAGGAACGACTTCCCACCACAAAATGCTCCCACCACACAGTTCAGTCAGCGTTTGATGCAGCGAGGTAATCACACAGGGAAGAGCAATCTATAGCACTGCACACTGTGCCTGGACAACGCAAAGCTCTCCAGAACAGCTGAGGATCTCGCAGGCTCCACGGGGATGCTGTTCATGGAAGAAGGCCAGGACAAGCTTGGGGGAAAGGAAGAAAAGAAAGGCGTTACCAGGTCATAACTAATCAGGCTGGAGATAGCTTCCAATTTCTTAGCAGTGTTTTCCCCATTAAAGGCCTAAAAAAAAAAAATCAAGGAGAAATTGCAAGTTCTGTGAGAACACTACTTTAAAAAAATGCTCTGCCGCAGACCGTAGGGCTATGTTACTGGAAAGCGTGTGGACATTCCCTTCAGGGTGTGAAAGTTTGAAACATGCTGTCCCATTTTAAGCACAGTCATCCTATTTTATTGGCTGCATCCATGACCTGGCAACCGCATGTACCAACACCACTAAGAAACTGGATAACACCAGTAGTTTTCTTTCCCCTTAGGTAATTAAAGGACATTTACAACCTCACTTACAGATTACAAAAATCAGTTTGCTCAGGAAGAGAAACACACTGCATTCCACTACATCTGTTTTAATTAGCGGCAAACATTTTTACTAATTTCATTTAGCTACCATGATGAGTTTGACTTGCTAGTTACTTCTGAATTTCCTGTTAGACATTTATTTAGAGCAACATGGAGTCATAAAACTCATTCACTGGGATTTTCAGTTCCAAAATAGAACAAAGTCATTAACAGAATTGATAGATTCCTGTAGGTTTGCATTGCCAAGCTTTCTTTCAAAGAAGCATGTTCGTTACCATGTTGCATGGGAAGAAAATAAATTGAATGAGCAGGAAAGAATTAATATACTTACAGGACATGAAATTTGACTCATCTGGCAGCTGAAGCCGTGTTCAGATTTTTGCACGGAATTTTTCTATTCATACTCTATATCGCTGCTTTATTGAGAGCAGATCTCTAGTTGTCAATGCAGGAAGCTTGCTTGTCAAGGGGATTTATTCGGAAATAGTTAAGTCATGTTAAGATTCACGGTGTCTTTGAAAACAAAAGATACTGTTGGACGCAGCACAAAAGTTTTTCTGATTGCACAAGCTACGCCCTTACTTATCATGTGATAGTCTCCCAACAGCAATGCATCCCATCAGCATGATATGCTCGCGCCTATTTCTACAGCTCACCATTTGCCTGTCAGAAAGAAGCAAACTCAGTGTTTTAAGGTAATCCTTACATTCAATCAATTGTAATGCAAAATCAGCCTCACCCTCTTAAGCTTTTCACAAGGCAAACTTTGGCTTCATTCTTCATGCTTTATTCGTAAGTCTTGTTTAGACTTGTACTTGCAAGTGCTTCCTCCGTAAAAATCCTGCTGCAGCAGCAAAACTCTCCAGACCCCTCACTCTGCATTGCTCTGCAGTTCTTCATGAGCCACAGAATTTTCTAAGTATCTTGAGTTATACTTCAGAGCATGAGGGTACCAGAACATGCAGATACATAGAATACCAGCACTTCTCAGAAATTCATTTATAGGTTGCTGTCAAAAGAACTTGCATCAGGATGCTCAAGTTTTCATTTTCACAATTGACTGCACCCACATCAGCACACTAATCTCTCCCATTCCTTATACCCATACAGCATTCATCTAATCCAGAAATATCTCCTCCCCTCCAGCCTGGCAGGTAAATGTAGCGTATTTTCAAATATTTCCTTTCAGATGTCATAGCTTTGATCTCTTCTACTTTTTCTACTATCCTTTTCACCTCTCAGAGGTTTCAGTTAATCACAGCTCGCTCTTATCTGGTCTCTAGGAAGTCTCGTCTCTTCTCCAGGTGTAGCCCCCAGTATTCGTAACTCATACTGATGCTGCATTGACTCTCCCTTGCTCTGAAAGGCTTATGTTTCTTAGCAATGCATCAGCTGGCGGTGGGTGGGGGGTTGGGAAGACATTTGCAGCATCCAAAAGCTGTTACTGCAGCAGAAATAGTGAAGGTGAGGCATCTTGCTAGGACACATGCGCTCCCTAAAAATAAAGCCGAAAGGCTGCCAAAAAACGTTGGCAGAAACAAGCGTTTCACACGCATTATCTGCACTTCTCAAAACAGAATTGTAAGGTGTAGTGTTTTTTGAGGAAAGAAAAAAAAACACCCCAGCACAACACAGTTTTCCCAAGTCTGTGCAAACTTAAGATTTCTTATTTTTAGCTGTAGTTCTCTTGTCAGTGATTTCAGTCTTCCTTACCTGGAGACAAGCACTTAGCTCAATTATTGTTTGTACTGTTGAGGTCTAATTTGCAGGCAACTGCTCCAATTAATCCATGTTATAGAGAGACATTCGGGGCTTATATGCTCATTATATTCAAAACAAAAACCCTAAAGAAAGGTTAGCAAAAGCCTAGTGATAACATGCACACATTACTGACTTAAAGGCTCACAACTAAACATTGCAAAGCCAATACCACATAGTTTTGATACAAGCAGCAATGGGAAAGCAGTAACATCTGAGGGTTGGTCCTGCAAATCCCTCAAGTCAAGATTTTTAGAAATATTTTCAAGAGACCATTTTGAAAAAAACAAGCCCACATCTAGAAACTCCACAGTTCCCATCTAAAGCAAACCCTATAGAGTTTTTAATAAATCTTTAAAAATATCTGGCTGCTGCTCTACAGCAATTAGTAGAATACATACTAATTGAAGAGAAAATTCTCTTGGTTAGGTTTGGTCATCTTGCTGGAAAATCTCTCAAGTAATTTCCAACATTAAAATCTGTGAATGCTTATGCTGGAATTTTTCAAGTTACTGACACATTCTAGATGAAATTACAATACCAAATGACTCCTGATGAACTCTGGGTTTTTTAAGATAAGGAAGCACAGGAAAAACGCATGTGAAAAAGTGTTCACAGAAGCAATCACATTTTGCTAGCCCTGCAATCAGAGCTAGCTTACAGAAAATCAAAACAAGAAATACAGATTCCCCTCTGTGCATCGGAATGCTTAGAAGGATCATCTTTAGACACGGATGGCCACTCCTTTTTCATCCTTTTTCATTTTTTGCTAGTTTTCACCCAACTTCTGATGTGCTAAGCACAGAACTAAATTTCTAAGGCTTTAAGATCTAAAAGACGAAAACTGATTCTTAGCTGCTGCCATTAAAGAAATATCGGACGGAGTCTCCCAAAGGGAGACTCTCCCAAAGGGACAAGCTTTACCTAAATGACCACCAGTGAAATCTGTAGTTCCCTGTCTGCCAAGGTTTCAAACTACAGACCAAAACCAAGTCAAAAAGCTTCTCTCTTCATGCAGCCTTTGAGCTCATTTCAGCTGAAGACTTGTTTGCTTTCAAAGGAATGAAGCAATTCACCAACTGCATATTCTGCTTACGGAACAGCTTCCAGAGAAAGTCGTATTTACGCTAGTTTCAAATCCGGCTGATCTAGTGTTACATTTTACAGAACACAATTACAGGTTGACCTTTTTCAGCTGATCAGGCTTACTGGCATTCCCTAATTTCCAAATCCTCACCATTTTCTTAGGTGTACTACTAAAAGTTTAGAAGCCTCATGTAAAACAAATGATGTATCTCGTGCACAAAAAGCAGCACCTCGCACGGATACTTACATACATGACGTGCTAGTTTTTCCAACTCACTTGAGGAAAAAAAAACACCACAGAGTGAAATCTTGACTTCAAAAATCAATGATAAAACTCCCACTGATTTCATTGTGACTTAATTTTCAGTTATGTGCCATGGACTGAAATATCCCTTTACTTTGCTCCCAGTAAGACAGACTGAAATTAGTTTAACTCTAAGCTTTTTTCCACCCACACAGATTCCATACAGAACCTGTCCTAGACCTCACACTTAACTCCAGAGAGGTTTCAATGGGTTTTTTAAACATGTTAGAGAAAAATCATGAACAATTCTGCATTTGTTTTGCTAAGAACTTCAGGCAGATAGGAAGCTCTTCATAAAATAGTCATCAGTACTTTCTCCATTACAGCTGATGCGCAAAAATATTTGTTACTGTACTATGGGAAATAGACATCAATTTTAATCCTAAATTACTTCATTGTTGAATACGTATTTAGGGGTTTTTCTAGGTTTTTTTTATTGTTCATACTACAAAACTCAAAATGGAAAAAAAAGACATGAAATCATATTGTACTGAAGGTTTTATTGATGGCTAAATTGCTGTCACTTAAATCAAGGATAGCACTTTAATTCTTATCTAAGAGGACTACAAAGATACTGGCTATTAAAGTTTTACTTCCGTAAGCGTTTAAGCTACCAAACATGTACTGTTCTGCACAACTTTCATGCTGCCAGCAAATGACAGCATTCGAGCTGCACAGCTTACGTTGTATGCTTTAGTATACAGCAAAGAGTGATCTTAAAATTTATCACTTCTACCAGTTACACTTTTTTGAAGTATGTTACAAACAAAAAACATTGTCTTTCTTCTCTGCAATTATGTACAGTATAAAACAAAACCCAAGGTTTGTGGTAGCAATGTGTATGATTTGATCATGTACAGAAGACAACACCAAATTTTCTGAAATAAATGACAATAATTATTTTCTGAGATTAGACTCCCATTCAAGAGTACTTTGACACTGCAGCATGACACTTTCCAGAAGCATGGAAAACACATCCAATGGACCACATCCTCCTCCTCTTTTGCTTTACCTTATGACTTACATGGACAAGCCTCAAGTCACTGTGTATCCTACATGATCAGATATATGTGTATCACAACTCACTAGCTAGGCTTACTTTGCACTAGAAAAGCACTTAAATGAAGTTTGATAACCATGATGTGTCATAAATAATACTTATAGGAGTGTATGTGATGATACTCACACATTACTGTGAAGTGGAAGAAAAAACTGCTGGGAAGGAAATGAATACGCGAATTAAATGTTAAAGAATACAATTTAAAAAGAGTATCGCACATAGAACTGGGACAGCATATTATTGAGTCCAAAAGGAGAAGGATTATTCTAAATAGTGCATAGCCTTTAATTTGCAAACCAAATCTTTACGCAGGGTACAAAAAGAATGCCCTGGCAACCACTGCCCCATGCTACCAGATCCCTGCAAAAGTCCATGGAAGAAACACAGGTTCTGCAGGAGACTTTGATCTCTCTTGAAAGCAATAAACAGTGGGATAAACGCTGTTTTTAAAGGAAAGTGTCAGTACAGAGATGCACTGGAACTGTGAGCCAAAATTTCTAATTTTCCCTTCCTGATTCCAAACTATCAAACGAAACAGACACTTCTAAAACAAACAAACAAACAAAAAACCCAAAACAACCCCACCCCTTTTCAAGTAAGTTATTCCCTCTCCACTCTGGTTTCCTGCAGAGGATTTCACTGTGAGCAAGAAAATTCTGTGTAAAACCAATAATTCATCAATTTCTGGAAGGAAGCATTAGCAGCAGTATAAAATATGCATAAGCCACAAACTGTATTTTTCCCTATTACGTTAGTTAAAATGAAAACAGTTGTAATAAAGATTTAGAAAAATTCAAATTATCATCCCAATAAAATAGGTTTAATCCCACTTGCAAATACAAAATACTCCCCTCTTTTTTCTGAGGACGCTTCAGACAATAGCTGTCAATCAAAATTCAATTATTTATGCAGCATGGACTCCCTTAAAATGACATTGCCAAACATGCGAATTATAAATACAAGATCTCCTATGCATCATAAAAGACAAGACAAAAATTCTCATAATATAAACAACACTTAGTTTTACTAGCTTTTTGTAAGTTACACTGCAAGTAACTGTCATTTCTCTAACATAAATCCCAGATTTGAAAGAAGTCAGACAGGCAGAGAATATAAATAATTATTGTGAACTGCTTACTATCAATGCTGTGGCCACAGAACAATCCTAAGCATCTACCCGGGATCAAATTTGCCACTGCAGCTATTAACACTGCTAGCAAAGGTTGCCAACAACTGAATGGCTTGATGACTTAACGCTTTTCTCCCCTCCTGAAGATGAAGTGCTTTACAGCAGCACAGACATCACAGATAAGCTGTAGCAAGGAGGCTTAGATGTTTACTGCTTATTATGTGACTGCTTGTAAACACAATGAAAGATCTGTCTCTTCAGGAGTACAAATTATCTTACAGTAATATTTTAAAATTTATTTTAAATTCCTTCATAAGATCCTGGGGCGATAGCAACATGTAAAATTAAGGCTGGAATGAATTAAGAGCTTTTCCTCTCAGAGCTCAGTTTTAGAAGTTCACTGTACTCTAATGTCATATCTGCTTTGGATAACTGGAAAAAACAGGTGATTTACAAAGAAAGTCAACTGGTCCTAACCTTGCAGTGACTGTGAACCATACAATTTGACAGTGGTCCTTGCTATAGAAGGTCCACTCTGAAATGAGTGAAGACGAGTAGTTGCATATGAAAGCTTTCCTAGGGAAAGAAACACTTTGAAGATTCGTTTCATTCCATAACACAGCACTGGAAATGCTCAGTGGCTGTATTTATAAAGCTAACTGCATTATGATTATATTGTCCTTCTTCTTTCTTGATTACTCTATTACTCTGTAATTTAGTACATATACTGTTCCATTAGAGTATATACTTAGCATATGTACAGTAAACAACACTGGTCTAAAATCTAGAAGTGCCACTTAAGAAATTTCCAGTAGATGGCTTCTATGCATAAATTTGCAATTTACTTTTGGAGTCAAGCAAGGGTGTTCCAGAAAATCTGGCTCAAAATATTTTTAGACTTACACTCAATAGATTAATATAAAAAAGTAACCACCTGCACATCTATCCTTTTCGTGAACTAAATGTGCTCCACAAAGAGAAAGTTAACAGCTGCAACTGGTTTGCTGGGATCACACCAAAAAAGACAAAAGGGAAGAGAAAAAAAAATTATAAAACATGTTGAAATAGCAATGACTTAGCTGACTTTGAGCTCTGCTGTTCTAGACAGAACAACACGTGACAATGCTCTCAGGAAAGCCAAAACAAAATCCAGCGTAAGTATGTTGCCACACTAAAACCGCTTTCTCTTGATAATTTCTGGTTTCCAGCTGACAGGATGAGTTTCTTCAGTCTAAAGGGAAAAAAGAAAAATCTCATGAGGATTGGTTTTAACTTGAAATTCACTTGTAATTAGGGTTTAGTTTAAAATATTACTCACATAGTATATATACTCTTTTTCATATGTAACATTATAGTTATCTACTATGTAATTAATTTACCCAAATGAAATTTTATATCATTCCACTGTCTAAAGTACATGGCAAGACTTGCTTTGTTTGGTTGGGGTTTTTTTTGTTTTGTTTTGTAACAAGTATAAAAGTCAGGTTGCCAATGGCATCTCAGAAACAACACTGTAGTGACTGACGCATGGGAACAGGAATTCCCGAGACAGTCCTCCCAGTGATACCTACATCAGTATTGGCAGATGCCATGGAGTCTACAGAGTTTGCTCAATTGCAAAATGGATAAAACATTCCATATTCCTTTATATCCAACAGTTACTCGAAGTCTAATTAATGCAAAATTCCAAGGTTTAATAAAAATCGTTATAGTATTTATACTGAATACATACTCCAATAAACTATAAAATAACCTATTGTCTTATCTACTAGTAAGTAGATTCAGATTTGAGAATAACAGTTTGAAAATAAGCTATTTACTCTGAATTCTAAAAACTGTCAAGACAAATGACTAATCTACAGAAGTATAATTAATCTTCAAAATGTAATCTTTTTGCTAATTCACATCATTTAATCAATACAACCACAAACAGTCCCCTACTGGCTCCAAAACACAATGTACCTTATTATATTACGATTTCTCCAAACTTTATCACAAAGAACTTTTGCAGACAAGTTGACAGACCTGACACTTACTCATACTAGAACAGTTAAGAAATTAGGAGTCCAGAAACTAGCTGTTGTCCTCTTCACATTATTACATACACATTGCTTTCAAACTTCAATCAAATGGATTACACAGTCTGTGCATGCTCCTTACTGATATGCGTGACATTTTTTGAAATTTTTTATTTCATGAAAATACTTCAAAAAGACACTTCAACATACCGCAGTATCATCTTCTTTATATACTTTTATGGTTTTATCAGCTTCAGCAGTTAGCAATCTGCTTTCTGACTGATCAAAAACACAAGCAAATATTCCTGATTCACTGTCCAAAGAGCCCGGCTGCACAGCTGCATGCACCCTCTGGAAATTGTATCCAGTTCTCCAGTCCCAGAGATGCATAGTACCATTATCAGCTAAAACAAACAAACAAACATACATACTTAGTATTTTAACCAGTTCATTTCTATCCATTTTCTAAAAACAGTATCACGAACAACTTATTAAAACATTAGGAATACAACAGCTACAGCATTCACACAGAATAGCTCAGTACACCCTACTGGCTTCCTTCCTAGTTAAGAAAGGCCGATCTTGTTCAAGAAGGCTGATGGAAGCTTCCTCAGAATCTCATCCAGTTTTGCATCAGATCACCCAGAGAGATGATACACACTACATCAAAAGGCAATTGCATTGAGTTGCTTTGGAAGCACAGTAAGGACTGGCATTCTGAATATCAAGCTCCCTGTTCAGTAGCTCCACTAAAGTTGAACAAAGAGGCATCATCCTGTCAAACAGATTACAGACATTACGGACTCTGTAATGGGACACAGGCTTAATGTTTGCATGGGTTCTATTTCAAATACAGATTAAAACACACAGTGTTTACTGCTACTGGCATCATCTATAGGGCATTCACAGCAATCTGAACTGTATTCAGAAGGATGCTCTCAAAGCAATTTTTCAAGTACAAAAAACAACCCCCTCTCAAACTACTATCTAGCCAAAACAGATCTATTAAAAATTTCTCCACAGCTGCCAGCTAGACAAGAAATCCAGGTGTTCCTACAGTAAAATACTCTGAGGTAACCCCAACTTATTTTAATTCAGCATCAACTTCTCTGAAGTTGCTGTAGATAGCATGAGGATGTAAAGTGGGGGATCAATACTCAAATTTTAAAAGTCACAAATAGTATTACTAAAACAACAGGGTTTTTTATGTGGAGAAGGAACAAGTTTTTCTAAAGCCTCAACTACTACTAATACAAAGAAGTCCTACAAAGACCTTCTAAAAGTGTCTTCAAAATAATAAAACATGAAATACGAGCCCAGGTCAGTATTTTGTCAAGTTCTTGCTCTCACTATGAATGCATCAGTTGCCAAATAGAGCTTTATCCAAATTTTAAAATCAAGGCCCCCCTCCATACATACCTGAAAAGGTAATCGGGGTAAGTTGATAATATAATTAGCTATCTTCAATTCCTGCTCAGCACATTTCCATCTTACCCCTCACCCCTAGCCTACGGGACATATTGTATCAAATGGGACCAAGAACACACAGGACCAAAGTGTTCCCAAGCGTAACTTGTAGCCAGAGCATAATAAAGTAACAAACACAGAAACGTTTTTCTTAAGTACCTGCTTCTGCAAACTCATGGAACCCATCTTAAACAGTCCGATCAAGTGTGATGCTGTGAATTGAGTCCCATCCTTGTTTACAGCTACCCAAAAGATTAGACACGCAAAACCCAGATGTAAAAACTCAGGCTCTGCAAGTTGTATGGAGCAATACGGTCTAGCCTCTTAATTCACTTTCCTCTGACTGCTAGAGCTCTCCCAGGACAATCTCGTGATGAAGCACTTAGGACCTCACAGATTTGGGTTTAACCCCCCACTAACTCTGTTTTCCCAGGCAATCTTGGACTGTTTCTCTAGAGCTCAGCTCTCAAGCTGTAAAATTAGCACTTCCTTTTTCCACACTATTTACTCATTTCCTGCTTATAACAGCATCTACATTAAAAACACACTTACCATCTCCCTACTATGTAGAAACAATGCTTTTATGAAAAGATCTGATTTCAGCTGGGATTTCTTGAAGCTGCTTTCACAAAAGCTTGTCACTAAAAAAGGTCTGCATATGTACTTTGTCTTGTACAAACATAGAGCTCTCAGAAACATCACAGATTATGGTTTCAGTAATACATACTTCCATCAAAATATTTTTAATGCAGTGCTTGGGTAACTAATATATAGAAAAATGCTACCTGCAATAGGAGCTAAAAGTTCTTACATGGAATTATTTACAGTCAGATACAGTAAGCTCTTAGGATTCTCCTCCTACCCCCACAACACAGATAGGTGACTACAAACTAGTAGTTACACGACTTTGGGGGCTCACAGATCACTAACAATACTCTAATGTATCAGAAGACTGTTGAATTCTTGAAGCTTTTGAGTGAAAGAATTAAAATTATGTGTCACAACAGACAAAATCCTCCCACAGGCACTGGAGCCAAGTGACTAGTTTCTTAATTTCAGAATGCTTGAACATATAATACTGCTGAGCAAACAGAATTTGTAGATTAGACAGCAATCTTCTAAATGATACAAACATAACATCAGAAAATGCATGCAAGAAACTTTGAGCCAACAGAACCAATGTGGTTGCGCTACACAAAAAAAACAGGGAAGAGTTCACATTTAAATGGTACGGTAAGCTTTAGTGAGATGTTCCTATACCCTCTCTCCATTCTCACTGCATCAACATGTTACTAACAGAGAGCATCCAACAAAGAAACAGGTATCTCCCAGCCAGCTTCAAAATTCTACACGTCTCCTGAGGGGGCACTAACGATTCAGACTCAGGACACCACAGAGGACAAACTCCAGAGCCTCGCAGCAGCAGCCAGCTGAGAAGATGAAATCCATTCCCTGCTGCAGATTAAAAGTCCTTTGAAATACATTTTTGTGCACGCAGCTCAGTAACATTCAAGAAATTAAAAGTGGCCCTACTCACTATAAAATGAAGTTGTACGCTGTAGCAGGCTTACAGGCCCAGATAAAGGAGAGCTCAGAGAGCATCTTTGTCTAAGGACCTCCAGCCATACGTATGTGGGGAAGTGGAGAGGGGGAATATGAACACGTATTTCTCATTTTTACCTCCAGAGACCAGAACGCCATCAGAATTTACAGCCAGTGTGTTGATAATAGCATTGTGACCAGAGAGGTTCTGAATGAAGTTTCCATCTGGGAATTTCCACTGTTTAATATTATCTGGAGAACCAGATGCAAATGTGTAACTGAAAGAAAATAAGCACAGTATATTAAAGTTCAAAACAGCCATTGGTATACTGAATGTCTTTCACTGAAACTACTGTTAAATGCTAGTTGCAAAGTTACTTAACCCTACAACTACTTTTCTGACATTTTTACTTCACATAAAGTGAAGCCATTTTATGAAGTAATGAACTACCTATCTCTGCTGTTTCCTTTCCTTTCCACAGACTATTAAACTATACTGCACAGGATTTACAAAGAATGTCAATATGCAAACAAACAAGAAAAACACACATTAAGTTCTTGTCAGTTGTTATTCCAGCAATTTTCAGATGTAAGGGCATAATCAGCAAAGGCATCAGGAAAAAAAAAAAAAAGACCAAAACCAAACAGAACAAAAACCCAGTATTGGCTAGTCTTCCAAAACTACACAACCTGAATAAAGCACTGCAAAAAAGTGAACTATAAAAGATAATTTGTTTTACTGAGTTACTCTAAAATAATCAATTCTCTCATTTTAACACTTGCAAGCAGTCACAAGGTTATTTGTGTAGCACACAGCCTGTAGAAATATTTTCAGTTGCCACATCTAAGCAATTTAATATTTAATAGATTCTTCAATAACAAAATACAATCTTAGGAAAAAATACCGGAATGTTAAAAAAATAGAAATACTGAAATATAAAAATACTAGGTTGACATTTGCCACTGCTTAATAAAAACACTTCAAGTATTTTTTTTGTAGAATATAAGTAAAACCAGGGTTTTTCTCTGCTACAGTTAACAGGCATAGCATGAGATTTTTATAATTTCAGACACACAGACTGGATCAAAACTGATTCATATCAGAGATTCTGAATTTGTGCACCAACAGAATTTTGTTTTAAAATACTGAAGGTGCAAAAATAGCACAGTTCTATGTTAATTCATTTTCTCCATTGTTTTAACGGAGATTTATCTGAACAGACAACTGTTGATGCATCAAAATACAGTATCTAAATTCAGAGTACTTCCAACAACACCTGCTTCAAAGATTAAATACAAGAAGTTTCTTTTTAAGGTTGGTTAGATTGAAATATCTTGTGCAGTGAACCACATATTCAAAAAAATCCTTTTCTATTAATCACTGTCGTCTTTAGCATTATTCACTCATGTGCCGTTTTACAAAACTACTTCAATTCCTGCTAACAATCATTCAGTTACATATTTATTATTGGCCTTAGAAGCCCAGTGTTACTGGTTTCTCCCGGACTGCATTAAAAGGCACACAAATAAGAAATTCTCTGCGATACAAGACATTCTCAGGATTGCTGATGTACACTAGTGCCAATACTGGGAGAGCACGATCAGTGTAGTAAAGGTATTTGAGAACCGATACATTTTTACAGCATTCTAAGTTCATTAGTTTTTCACATTATTATGCCCTACCATTCTAAATCATCACTCACATTGGCTTCCCGTCACCACCCAATGTTATGAACTGTGAAAGCATAAAAGAATGAGGAAAACTTACTGTCTTGGATGTAGCACTACTGCTCTTACAGATTTCTTGTGATTTGTTAAAGTAACACGAGTTTTTCCTGCCACTAAATCCCAGAGCCGTATAGTAGTATCATGACTGCCTGCAATGAAAAGAAAATAAAAAATAGTACAAACCATCATATCGATTCTATCACGATTATTTTGATAGGGTAGTGAAAACTTTGTATGTGAAAGAGACAAAAATTTTATGCTTGTTACAAATATATGATACTAATGTTATCTCAGATGAGGAAGATGCTGGGTTGCAATAGTCTTTTTACACAATTTGGAATTCAAGAAGAACTAAGTAGTTACACAGGAAAGCTAGATTTTGACATAACAGGAAAGATGATTAACTTTATATTTAACCATGTTACTGAGCACTTCTGAACTGAATTGAGGAGAACTGTGAAATATCACAGAAAATGCAAGTCTGTATTACAACAAATAATGTAAATACCAGAAACAAAGGAAGTGCAGAAAAACGGTCAAACAATGCACAGCTATATTTAACATACCATTAATAGTATGAAATAACCATTGAATGGCCCATTTTCAACAGAAAACTAGTAAGAGAAATTGAGTAAATTAACAAAGATAACATTACAAACCTCACGTAATTACTGAACAAATACATTCATCATTAGCTTTTTCAATCGTGTTACTTGTGAAACCATGCCCACTATACCTGTAATAATTTGTGGTTCTGCAGCTTGGCACTTCACTGTCGCTACTGCATTTGTGTGTCCTGATAGTGTGTGCACACTGGCTTTTGTCCTCACATCCCAAATCTATGAATTCACAAGAAATAAGTCAGAGGTCAGCATCAGGTGCATATTCAACGTATTTTAGGCACTGTCATTGATTACACTAATTCTTTGCCATAGTTCCACAGATTAAACAATGGTATTTAGATTGTATTTTTCATCCAACAATTCATCACACAGCTGCCTCAGATGGCAAATTTCAAGCGGAGCAGGGAGCCTGTCACTTAATTTCTAGACATACAGATAACTCGAAGTTACCATAAAACCATACCATCTTCTAAATACTAAGTGATCCTATATATACTATGTAGTCTACCTACTAAATTAAGAAATAAAACATTCTCCTGAAGTGGCACTGCATTTTTGTGTATTCAGGCTTCATTTTTAACAACTATGGAAGACAAAGCTAACAGAAACCATCTTAGTATTTTCATCTTGATTCACTTAAACTTTTGGTAAGTATTCACTTTTACAAATGGAAGATGTTGAAACACACTGACATATCAAGACGTTGAAACATAACAATGCTATACTTACTCGTGCTGTTGAATCTCTGCTACATGTTACTAGTACATCTATTGTTGGATGCAAGTCTAAACCATAGACAGCACTTAGATGACCATGGTAATGTCTGATAACCTAGATGAATAAAAAACATACACACACTGTAACTGAGTATTTGAAAGTATTATACATGCTTTGATTTTTATATTTGCCACGACCAATTAATTCCAATTAAAGAAACCATAGCTGACCTTATTGTATTCAAGATCCCAGCATTTCACTTGTTTATCCTCTCCACAAGAAAACAGGTACGGACTTCTTGCACTTACTATCACCCCTCGTACAGTACTGATGTGTCCCGTCAAAGACAATTTCAATTTGCCACTAGCAAGGTCCCAAATCTGCATCAAAACAGGTAGAGGTAGATAGGTAAAAGCTACACTGTGATAGTCTGTGTAAACAGTCCAGAGGCAATTGATCCTGCTGCATTTTAAGTTCAAAATTACAGTAACAAACATTTGCTTTCCAGCTACTACCTTGTGAAACGAAATCTCAAGTAGTAATATTCCACAAATATTTTATGACTAGGTAATAAAAGTGTTCTGCAGTTCATTAGTCTGCAAGCAGTAACAAAGAAATTGTTTCCAAGGGTTGAAGACTGTTGCAAATAATAGAACAAAAAACCACCCCCAAACTTTGTTAGTGATTTCTTCCAACCTCTTACCTTTATAGTTCTGTCAGCAGAGCCAGTAACAAACCACTGATTTCCTGGTTCTACTGCAATACATCTCACCCAGCCCAGGTGACCACTGATAACCTTTAGAAAAAACAAAAATTTTTCTAAACCAGAAACAATACACATGCATCTGTCAATATAATTTTCATTCTCCAACACTGGAATTTGTTAGGACTCACCAAGAAATGCATGCTTTCCAAAAAGGTCAAATGTGAAATTAGATCTGAAGACAGCTTGAATTCTACTTTAGTTAAACAAAGAGACTACCAGAAATTCACATGCCATATACCAGACTTTGGGAACTCGCAGTACAGAAAGACCCTGCTCCTATAAGCACCTTTTTCAAATCCTTTGAAAGTCCGTAACACCGTGGTTCAACACTTGAGGCTTTGCAGAGAAAGACTGTATTTAAGCATAAGTTCCTTATACTGCTGTATAGTCCCTATACAATAATAGTTAAAGAACTATTCTATAAAAACTTGCCTACTACATCACATTGCCATATAATAGCTGCCTTAAAGCACGCCACCACCTCCTTTTCCCCAAATAAGAGGTAATATGAGTATGTTGGAAACTTTCTGGTAACAAAATACTGGAGATGGATCTCACAAGAAAAGCTGTAACAATACACGGCTTGCTTACAGCAGCCTTTCTGTTTCTCTAATTTCTCTGAACTCAGACACCTGAAATCAAAACCCACAGCTGTTTCCACTGGATGTCATACTTCATGTACTGTCATACAGCTCATTTCAAAAAACCTGTAACACACCGAAAGTTCTTAGGCAGAAATACTTTGGAAAGCTAAAGTGGATTCTTCTGACTAGATGAGACCACAGCAACATGTATTTCAGACAGCTGTCTAGATTTCTTCACAGTCTAGGAATAGAAATGGGCGTTTTCAGGGCAGAAATCTAAGAAATAAATTATCTGACCTATTTGAAGTCTCTATCTTTCACAAATGACTTCAAGCTTAAGAAGACCAGTTAAAATGTAGATCTTAAGCAACAGATAAGATGAAACCCACATGTGGTGTTCCAGCTATGCTTCTACTTCTCAGCTGATTGAACAAGCTTTTGTCCTGTTGAGCAAAGATTTTGACGGCAAACCTCCACTAAAACTACTGACACGTAGAATTACTACAGTGACTTGAATTGTATTTACATTCTTTTTCTGAAAAGAAAGTGCTCTAACAAGCAGTCATTTTAAATTTGTTTACCTTCAATCTCTCATGGACTTATCTTGGTGCCATTTTTCTCAAATCACATTTGCCTTAATTTTTATATAGAGCACATTCTAATACTGCTGTATTTAGAATACCGGTATATTACTTTGAGCTCAACTGTTTTTTCAAAAAACTACTTTTTAAGATTAGCCTTATGATTTATGACTAATCCAGCGTTCAGGGCTCTTCTGAAGATCTAAATGCCTACATACAGTGCTACATTTAGATGAACAGTGCTAAACCAACACAATTCTGATACTAGAGTATGAGATTTTTTTTAAACATCAGGGAAGCCTGACATTCTTAAAATAGCATTCACCCTCAGAAAAAATATGAAATTGCTTAAATTTCATAGTAGGAATCATCCCCTTAGGAAAAAAATATGAAATATATGTACATGTTCAAACAGATGCACCTGAAAAGTTAGAGGTCTGAATCAATACATATGCTTAGAGATTTTCCCTTCAACTCAGCTAACCATGTCATGCTCATCATCAAAATGTTTAAAGATGATATGAGATTTTGGGAAAACGGTCATTATGGCCCCCTAAGCAAATAAAAAGGTAAATTAGATTAATTCAAAAACAAGACTAGAAGTCAAGCAATCTAAACTGCAGAGATAATTTGTGATTAAAGTATCCAGCTTTTTTCCCCCCATTTTCATAGCAAGTAACAGAAGTCTGACTCCTTGAAGCGGTTTTGGAGACAATTTCATTATGTTAACATTGCTAGAGTATTTCTTTAACATGTTACTAGGTTCAAATTTTGCACCTTGTCTTTGGGTTCACCTACCATAGAATCTGACTAGAAAAGAAAAACCAAACTCTTTAACGAATTTATTATACTACAGCTAAATCTACATAAACAAAAAGATAAAACTACTAATATTCACAAAATAATTTGCTAAATACAATGAAAAATGTTTGTAATCCAATCTCTTTGTTATTTAAGGAGAGTGTGTATACAGCTTAGTTGTGATCACTTTTCATTTGATTTCATTTTTGTGAATGAGAAGCAAAAATTATGCTTTAAGGTCTTTATAGAACACAAAACACTCATTTACTTTCACATGCATGTTCATGTCATACATTTTTAACTTACTCTGTACAGTTTCCAAGGTGGATGCCACTGAGGTTTGGGCATGGTTGGAGCCTTCTTAGCCATTAGCGCAGAATTTTTGTTTCCACCAGCTTCCACCATAGCCTGTAAGTTAAAAGAAAGGTTACTCTTATGCTTTATAACTTACCTCTTTGTCTAAAATCTAAAGCCTTCTTGCTCTGACATCACAACACTGATTAAATCTAGTCAGTCAGGAGGTCTCCACACAACACACAAATCCAGAAGCAATCTGGTCAACACTATGTACTTTTCACATTAGATGTGCAACAAACTCACCACGGACATTCCAGGAGGCTGTGAACGCTCAGATATTCCAGCATGTCTATAAATATCACCCACGCCAGCAGCTGTCCGATTTGCATCCAACCTAGGTTGAATAAAAATTGATGATGAATTGGAATTAACTTTGTCTTTCACTAACTGATAAGGTATCACAGGGCTGCATCCGGTAGTGCTGCACACCTCCAAGGATGGATACTCCACAGCCTCTTAGGGCAACCTGTTCCAGTGCCTAACCACCTCAAGGTAAAAGACATTCACAACAAAGCCCCACTTTTCTCTCTTGTGTCTAAACAGAATTTCCCTTGTTTCAGCTTCTGCCCATTGCCTCTCTTGACATCCAAGATAAAACACTGTACAGAAAAATGATGCCTGGCCAGACTAGGAATAGTTTCTTTACACATTTTATAAATTAGAACATTCAAAATACTCAAAGTAGCTCTTATCCCAGCTTCTGTGTTTTGCCTTGAAATGCCCATAGATAACAAAAGTGTTAACGAAGTAACACAGCAGTACCTGGACTGAGAAGCAGGAAGCGCTACGGCTAAGGACTGTGCTGCAGATTCACTAGGCATCCTCTGGACCTTAGTATCTGCTGTTAGAGCCACACCTTGAAAAAAAATTACACAGCAAAAGCAAAGACAACTCTATTAAAAAGAACACCCAGTAAAGTATATTATACAAGTGCGCATATATATATATATATACATACACACCTGTGAACAAGGGCTTGTCACACTCTGTAATATTAAATCCCATCATTCAATGACATTATTTTTCACATGCAAGTCAAATCTACTGAAATTTTTGGTTTGGTCCAAATCCTCTCCATCCTGATTCTACTACATACCTAGGTAGTATACACATAGCATACATACGCAATTGCGAGAGCAGATAACAGTATGATTATGTAGTTGGAAAAAAAAAAAACAAAACTAGGAGTAGCGTTGATCTTTTTATCCAGCTTCAACTACTACAGGAATCCAAACATCACAAAAAACCACAATCTCGAGAAGTATTTACTAACTTACGTCCTTTAGGGCAGTTTATTACGCTGTCCCTATGTGGTGGTTGGCATCACGCAGTGGCACTAGAACTACAAAAGGTTTAATCCTACTGAATCGAGAATTTCTGACTACAACTTACAACCTCATCCCAAGAAAAGCAGATCAATTTAAAAAATTAAAAATTCTTTGCAAACTGTAGTTTTGGTACAGATTGGTGATTTATTCAGATTTATTCCACTCTCATTTCTCCATTTCTTTTCCTAACCAAAGTTCTGGCAGTTGACAACAAAGACAGTATTTGGGTGCTTATGTCCACGTTAGAACAAGCAACAACAATGAAAGAAATCTAACTTTTAACTGTGACATATCGGATTCTATTAAAAGAACACTGAACTTCAGGCAATCTCTGTAAGCAAGTCTTGTTCCCACAGCTGCAGTCAACTACGTACATTTTTTTTACTGGCTGGGGTCTATTGAACACTCAAATTTGTTAACTTACAAATCAAGCCACAACACATTTTACACCATACTTGTAATAAACTTAAACACTAACAGTAAAAGTTCAACAGCTAAAACTAAACTCCTACAAAGAGACAGTAGGATTGATCAGCAACAGTGACAATTAGCAACAGCCAATGTCACAACAAAGAAACATAACCCTTCCAAGCACAGAAAGAATTAAATGACACTAAAATTATTAGATCCTAAAGTCTCTTTCTCTGAGCAAGGTGGTGATATCTACACTTCTCTGCTCTGGTGATGAAAAGTGGGATACATTCCCTCCCTTCATTCAACTTTCTTCTAGCAGGACCCCCCCCCGGCCATCTTGTTCACAAGAAAAGTTCTAAGAGCAGCTCTGCCACAACCATGGAGGCACCAGGGGTCTGTGGGTCTCAGCAAGTTCTCCAAGAGAACAGTGACAACAATATCAGAGAGGGGATTCCTAGAACATTTTTGTGATGATGTTACCACAGGAGGTGAAATCTCACAGAAATTAAAGACCATCTCACAGCAAACTCACATCCACTGAGGTTTAGTGAGAAGACATCGCATCTGTACCTAGATCCTTCCCCTACCTCCTATCCTAGAACATTTATCAGTCACAAAACTCTCCATCTACATTATGAAAGACTTCAATGGCATTTCCCACCGCTATCAGCTATGGATTCACAGCAACAGGAAGCCTGCTCCTGCTACGATGGAGGATGTCTAGTTCTGACAGGAAGGCAAAAATCCCAGGCACTCACTCACAGAATTTTACTTACCGGGCCCAGGTGGGTATGGATGCGTACCAGTTATCAAATACTCAAGTTCTTGTCCTAAAAAGCAACAAAATTTCATATTAATAATAAACTTTTATACTGCACTGCAAATGATGCACTCAAACAGGAACACAGAGAAGGTCATACACAGCAGGAGGAACAAGCAATCACTTCTAATGTACTACACTTAGACATTTCTTATTTTCATTAATTTAATTTGTTCTGGTTACCTCAGTTTTCAAAAATTCAAGAATAAAATAACATTTTAAAAATAGCAATGCCACTTGTTATCAAGAGGGACTCACTCTCAAAGAGAAAAATCTTCATACTGCCAAAGATGCCTTTTGAAGTAGATATCATGGAAAAGGATTCAAGTACACAAATAGCACGGGTGCCTCAAACCTAAACAAGCCATGACAATTCATTGCATGTGGTATTGGAAAAAAAAAAAAGATTCTTAAAATATTTTTCATTATCTCTCAATATCTTTTATTCTCAGAATATTTCCAAATAAAGTACCTTGGAAAAAAGAAAATCTCACCTAAAATAAGGCAGCATTTGGCATTCTTTAGAAGAGAAGTTTCCGTATGAGATCTACCTAATACACACACGTTTTATATAAAACCAAACACAGGCTGGAAAAAAACTCAGATTTACAACAAAGATTTTCCTGGTTTAATAGCAGCATACCAGAAAAAAAGAGTCTCAAAAAATTCTATAAAAAAACACCAAAAAAGCATGTGACCATCATGAACTTATAAAAAGCAGAAAGACATTACTGATCTTTCTCTTTCTAGCACCTAGGCACAGCACACACTAACACTACCATAAAATCTACTTGTTTTGCTAATGACTTAGCATAAAAATTTCACAGCACCCTATCACTCTTTTGTTAAAACAAACCTCTTCCTTGTCCTGAATCACTTACCTGCTGTGGACCCTAGCAAGAAAAATACCAAACATTGAAAAAATGGTATTTTGACTTCCATCTTTATCTCCGATGGATTAACACTGGACTGCATTCTTCAGATTTTGTATCAGTGAGACTGTCGCAAAAGAAAGGACAAATATACCACTAAGAGCAAACTAACCTTGATTTCCTGAATACTGTTTTTGTCCATAAAGATCCCCGGTGTTTGAGCCTCCTTTCTCTCTCAAGTTTTCTTTAAGAGTAGGCATGTGTAACACTGAGCGGTACTCTGTACGTAGCTTGACTGCCATCTTTACTTTGTGACTGTTGGAAGAGTAACGCACAATCCTGATTAAACCCCAAGTTTTGAATTGTTATGAAGTTTGGAATACTTTAGAGAAGGTTTCACTTACAACTTACTTTACAATTCTATTATTTTTTCTTCCCTCAAGCCTACACAGTTAACTCTACAGAAACATCTGAACTTCTGGCTTGGATGCAGCAATCACTAACATAATTTAAAACTTGGAGGAATGCCAGTAATTCACTGATTGCGGTACTTACCTTTCTTCATCTAATGGGATAGGCTTGGCATTATCAGCTACAAACATATCATGGGTTCTCTTCAAAGATCTGAACACAAGTGTGTGCACAGAATGCTTTTGGACTTCCTAAAATAAAGAAAAGAATATTTCAATACATTTGGACATAATTAAATGAAAAAATTGAAAGTACTGTTAGATGATACAGCACTATTTAGTTCACAGAAAACATTGCTGCTCTTGGAAACTAAAAATTTAAGTTTATCTGTTAATTGTTTTAATTCCATGTTTACTCAAAATAACACTCCCTTTCTTGGCAACTGCCAAGACTGTGTAAAGCAAGTGAAAAACTCTGATCAAACTTTCTGCACTGGCCTCTATGCAACAAATCCATGAGCATGCAAGCTTCCTCTCTCACGCTTTCCAGTTCTGTTTTCATACATAGGCAATAAAGTAAGCAATTCTGAAAACATTCCTGTAAATTTTATTTCACTATCACTACAAAAAGAAGGGCAATTATCAGTTCCTGTGCACAGTGTCACTTTATGTAAGCACAGCACAGTTTACTGAGATAAAACTTGGGATCAAACCTAAAAAAATTTGTTTTCCTTTTCTAGTTTTTATTTGTTACTAAAATAAAAAGATACTTAAAATCTTATCCAGGAATTAACAAGCAGCATTAAAAAGCTATTAACTTACATAGAATATTTGCTTATTAACATCATAATTCAGTTTTTTATTAATATTTCCCTTCCCACAGACAAAAAAAAAATCATCAGAAATCTCAGCCTGCTTGCTTAGGCACAAAATCAAACTCTCTTCATGTCTGTATTTGTTCTATAAGTCATACAAACAATGACAACTAGAAGCTACACTAGTAATTTTTGGCACTGGATATCACTCAAATGCCCACTCTCCGAGATTCATTACACAGATGCTTTCCCTGTTAAGGTCTTTATAGGTTCTGTTTTCTCACCCTGGAACCTGTCCACTCACTGACCCATTCTGCAGTGGCTTAACAGTCAACCCTCCTAACTCAGTAGCACCTACACAAAGTTTTTTGCCCTGGCTCATGAGCTCCTGGAAGCTCCAGGTATTAAGAGAAAAAAAAAAAAAAAAAAA
>VZSC01014161.1:381360-422465 GCA_013398225.1 Steatornis caripensis
GGGGGGTGGGCTGAGCGCGGGAGGGGTGGCGGGCGGCGTTCCGGGCGGCGTTCCGCGGGTTCGAGGCAGCGCGGGTGCGGTCCGAGAGTGCGGTCCGACGGGGCGGAGGGGGCCGGGGCCGGGTGTCCGCCGGGACGAGAGGGCTGTTGTGCCGCGGTCTGGCCAGGAGAGCGCAACGTTGAGCTTTATGAAAGGCACCTGGCGTTGCCCTAAGCCTGGCGCAGGGTGCTCAGGGCGTAGGTGACATCTGCGGGTCATGTGAGATACAGGGATAGCTAGACATGTGCTCCAAGTGGCTTCGACCTCAGTGCCCGGTCTGGGGGTTGAGGTGGGCTGAGACGTCCATTACCCCGTGCCGCTAAGAGCGGAGGAGCATTGCCAGCTGGGTTTCAAGCCCAGCCAGCCAGGCTTCACGTTTAACATGAGGACCTATGTCGGCAGTCCCTCTGGTGGTGCTGGGGGTTCCCGTTGGGTTTCAGAGCCTCTGGTAAAGGTCAGCATGGCACCTCGAGGAGGGGGAGCATTGTCTGTCCTTGCTTAGACCGCAACCTAGAGCGCGAACTCCACAGGGCAGTGTCTCAAAATGGGGCAAGTCTGTTGCGTCCTCCCAGGCTAGTGGGGTTAGGCTGAAGATAGACAAGGATTAAAAGGAGATTTTGGGGGCAAGGGATTTCAAACACTTTTTTTTTTTTTTTTTAAGTTTGCACACAGAGTAGCGTGTGCCTGTCGATTGGTCAGTTGACCGATGGGTGGGTTTGGTGTGTGGACATGGTTTAAGGGCTAACCTCTGGCTACGCAGGTGTCATAGTATAGTTGTTTCCTCTCTATTGTCTGTTGAAAGAAATCAGGCTTGTTTTTACTGCCTTTTTAAAAGAAACAAATTTGAAATACAGACTCTTGTAGCCGTCCAAGAAAAAAATTCTCCCTTTATGTTTTGCAAGAAAACGTCACTCGTATGTGCTATTTATTATTATTATTAATAATAATAATTTATTATTATTATTCACGTGGCTCTGTAGTTTTTCTCACTTTTTACAAGTAAGCATTCCCCTCAGAAATTTATAATCTCAGCTTATTTCCTGGTGTCCTTGTAATGCTTTAGAAAATCAGAGGACAGATTGATCTCTGTAACAGTTTAATTTTTTTCATAGAAGATTTAGTCTAAGGTGAAATTTAGACCCAGAACTTCAACAAGTCATGTCAGCAATATTAATTAGCCTGTTCACTTTATTAATTTTCTGTAATATATGCAGCTACTTGTGTTCTTGCATGTCAGCTACAGCTACAGTTCTAGAAATAATGACGTATGTAATTTTTTATAAATTACTACTTAGAAGAAGGTGAATAGTAAGTTGCACGTGCTTGTAGTGCTATTTTAAGGCCAAAGTGAACAGCCCCACTCATTAATGTTTAAGAACTTGCTTGCTCCCAGAACATGCAAATAGCATTAATTCTCATTTACGAGAAATGTTTGAAGTAATATTTGTTACCAGTAAAAGCAAGAAATGAGGATGCTCGTCTCAGCAGAGATGAACATTTAAGTTTACAGTATTTTCATCGGATGACACTATTACAACACTAGCTGTTTCAAAGGACATTTCTAAATCAACTGCTATTTTTAAATTTAATTTAGTAAACACTGTAGCTCATTGTGGCTCAAGAAGGTTGTGTTCCTCCATGCCAAGACCACCCTGCAGGGCACACTCATCTCTGAAGAGCCGCGATCCAGTGACCGTGACTCACCTGACAGGGGTTTGTGTAATGAGTGTTGCACCACTGGCAGGCACGTCGGCACAACAAACGCAAGGGGCAGCAAGCAAATAGCCATTCCTCAAAGCACACACATACACCTCTGCCAGTAAGTGCCTTTTCAGTACAAAGATACTGTACAAAGGGATGTCCTGGAACACCATCAGAAGTCCATATTGTACTATTACAGTTCCTAATAGCATGTGTGTTGTGGTGTCACTACCACGTTAAGTCTGGGAACAGCTTCTTATTAGTTTTAGGAGGAAATATGAAGGAAAAAAGGTTAGGTGTCCTGTTTTGAAGAGAAAGTCTCTTTGACATAATTTTTAGAAGAAATCTGAGTGGTGGTTTTTGTTGTTCGTAAGGGTTCACTCAATCCTTAGAAAGTGTCAGCCTAACTGTAACGGTTGTAAGCATGAGAGAAAAATCGCATCTCGTAACCAGCATGTGAACTTAGGTTAAGTTCTGCTGCCAAATTGTTTTTCTATATACGCATATGTTTCCCAGTATAGATTGCTCTGCATGGGGTTCCAGATTTGGACTCATTTTTTGCTGATAAAACTCTCCAGGGGAAACCTTTGCAGACTAGACAAGGCCTCCACTTACCAGGTGAGCAGTTGCACGATCCCTGTCCTGGGGCATCTGCTCACTTGACACAAAGCCACAAACCCGCTGTGGTATGACGTATACGTGTTGTTCACGGTAAATCCCCAGGGAGACACAACCACCCAACTCTCTTGGGGATGCCAATGAAAAGTACTGGAGCTGGGAGGGTCAAAGGCTGAATTTCAAAGGCAAAATCCCATCTGAAAGCAGATGAAGCCCGGATGCATCTCGTGCTGCGACTCTGCAGCAGGCTTGGGTGCTTCCATGCCAACCCCCGTCATCTGGTCCCTGACACCCTGTGCACAGATGCAGCTGTGTTTCTTCACAGAAGGGTGAAGAGTGCTTAATGCCTGAAGAAGGACACCATAGGTTACTGCAGAACATGGTGATGGTTTCAGAATGGATTTAGGACAAATATCATACAATTAATTAAGATTTTGGACTGAGCCAGGGTAATTTAAGAGTAAGTTTCTAGCTCAGGACTAGTGAGACCTTGTTTTATTTCCACTGTACCAGGAGCTATCCATGAACCCAGGGAAAGGGTTCAGCATCACTATGTCCCTTCCTTAAATGTAAGATGAGGGTGACAACTTCCCTCCAAGGTACATGAGGGTAAAACTGGTTTTAAAGTTAGGAGATGTCAAGAATCAATTATAATACCTTGGCTAGCATCTTTAACTTGGAAATAACATATTAATGATGTCAGTTTTGGCCTTAGACAGATCACAGAATCACAGCATGGCAGGGGTTGGAAGGGCCCTCTGGAGATCATCCAGTCCAATCCTGCTAAAGCAGGTGCCCCTAGAGCAGGAATGCGTCCAGGTGGGGTTTGAATATCTCCAGAGAAGGAGACTCCACAGCCTCCATGGGCAGCCTGTGCCAGGCCTCTGTCACCCTCACAGTAAGGAAGTTCCTCCTCGTGTTCAGGTGGAACTGCCTGTGTTCCAGTTTGTGCCCATTGCTCCTTGTCCTGTCACTGGGCACCGCTGAAAAGAGTCTGGCCTCATCCTCTTGACACCCGCCCTTTAGATATTTGTGAGCATTGATCAGATCCCCCCCTTCTCTTCTCCAGGCTAAACAGGCCCAGGTCTCTCAGCCTTTCCTCATAAGAGAGATTTACCAGTCCCCTCATCATCTTTGTTGCCCTCCACTGGGCTCTCCCCAGTAGTTCCCCCTCTTTCTTGAACTGGGGAGCCCAGAACTGGACACAGGACTCCAGACGTGGCCTCACCAGGGCAGAGTAGAGGGGCAGGATCACCTCCCTCGACCTGCTGGCCACACTCTTCTTAATGCACCCTAGGGTGCCATTGGCCTTCCTGGCCACGAGGCAACATTACTGGCTCATGGTGAGCCTGTTGTCCACCAGTACACCCACACAGCTGCTTTCCAGCAAATCAACCCCCAGTCTACTGTTAAAGATATCTTTAATGCCTGTGCAGACAAGTTTGTGTTCTTCCAAATCTAATAGTGTTGGTGATGTCCTCATGCAAATTCAGTGGAATAAGAGCTCCTTGAGCTACAGCTGATTTTGGTCCAAGCTGCTTAATAATTAAACTAGTCAGGTTAAACAGTTTTCATATTTCGGGAATCTCCGTTTAGTTTACAAGAAGTCTGACAACAGCACGAATACAGGAAAAAGGCCTAAAGCAAGCAATTTTAGCTGTTCTCATCTCTGTTTATCACGAAATCTCCTGCTCCATCAAGCTGGTCTTTGAAATGGAACCTCAGCCCATGGTTTCCATCTCTTCGTGTCTTCAGGCATTGTTATGAATGACTTCAGAAAAGTGTGCTGACCTTCACTCGGCACATTTTATTTAATTCGGTTTATTATGATCATTTATAATGCACACGAATGTCATGGGATATGCAGACACTGAAATGTTAAAACTCTGCTAATATGAGAGCAGTGATATGCCATATTCGTATAAAGTATCAGAAAGCATGTTTGATTATTCCACTATGATTACAAGTAACTTCATGCTGTATTTTTTAAGAACAGTATTAAAAATATTTAAATAATGTTATGACATATACTTTTTGTACTCAGAAAGGAAAATAGCAAATTAATATATAAACTTAATTATTTTAATTCATTTACAAGGTCATATTTTGAAAGTAATGAATAGCATTGTTTTATGCTAACAATATTAATCTGATCTTTAATTAGAGCTAAACAATGTTTTCACACAAGATTATTAATGTAATGAACATAATGTACCCTTTCTGTACCTTGTACTTAAGTATCTTGTACTCAAAGAGACCCGAAGGCTTGCATAGCTATCTGGGCACCGTCAGAACTATTTAGAAGAGTGTAACAATCTGTACAGTGTCAGTTTAATTCAAATGTAATATGATATTTCTGAAACATTCAAATTTTCAGCAGGGAGGAAAAAAAGGAGACATCAGAGACTGTGACACCTGACCATGTTTCTTTTCTTTGGATGTTCACCTCTTCAACTGTTTTAAAAGGCCTGTGATTTTTGAGAAAATGTGTAATCTGAGCAGGAGATACTTTTAAGGATTTAGATATTTATTTGATGCCAGCATCAACAGAGGTCTCTGGGACATCTAGATAAGAGTTGTCCAGAGAAATTGCCCAACAGCAAATGTATTCAGACATGCGGTGAAGAGAAAGGTTGAATATTAACAGACATACCGTGATTGCTCAGAAGGGTCAGTCCTATCACTGTCAAGCTGGGAAATCAGGGTTCTCGCCTGTATATATCGGAACAGAGAGGACCTCTCCCTGTCAGAGCTGCTGGTGGGAGAAGGTCATTGAGCTGCTCAAGCAAGCCAGCACCATGAAACTGCTCCTGCTCTTCCTGCTCTGTGTTTCCTCCGTTAAATCCCACGCCTCTATTGACTATGACGAGGAGGTTGTACTACTGATCATACATAATAATTAATAATAATAATAATAGTAAAGATGATTAATTCTATTTAATTGCATGCACGAGTTGGCTTATGTGAGTTAGTTAAGGTAGAAGCTGTGAGGAAAAATGATCCAGTGCATGTTCTTTTTCCACTTGAAGTGTTCAAAGAAATAACCTTTCTATTATTTCTTCATGTATATGTAACTGCACAATAGTTACTTTCTTGTTTTGGGTATGTTTTCTTTCTATTTCTTTTCTTTCTCCATAGGGAGTGAAGAATGTGTGATGGTAAGATTAGTTATTTAGCTGAATTTATTTAAGAATATTAATTTAGTAATTTTGATATATGATGTTGAAGACAATTAATTTGTCGGGTGCAAAAAAGGGGAAATATCTAATTAATCATGTACTGTTTCAAAGACAGTAAAATCTTTTCTGTGGGTTCGGTAGACATTGAAAAAGAAATGAACTGCCAGGTCATATAGCTTTACATTTGAAGTGGAGAGGTAAGAATTGTTAAACAAAAAGGCAAACAATGAGGATCAATCTAAAATAACAATTTAACCTATATTTAGTTTTGTTTAAGTAAAATATTTTAGTGGGAAATACAATTTAGAATCTCAGTACATTTTTTATACTTTGAAAATCCCTGCAAGAATGAAATAGGTCAGGGTGATCAGAAATGAGTTTTTTTCTGTTATACAATCTAAGCATTTGTGTCCGTACACTGACTACTGATAATACTACTATGCTAAATAATTTTCAGCAATTTTGTGATTTGTATGCTGCCTACTTTTGAAACTTTGATCTTGGATTCTTACAAACGATTGTTATTTGTAGCTAAATATGAGTGGGATTGGAGACGGTTAAAGATTTTGATCCAGTTGTTCAAACAACAGTTAGTTCAAATGGTTTCATTTCAACAAATGCTTAGGAACAAAGCCTGTTTTCCTTGCTCAGCCTCTTAGACTTTCTCAATCCTGGCAGTGATGGGGAATGTGTGCATCAGATGGAGCTCTAAAAACCTACCCTGAGAGATGTTACTGAATACTTTTCCTAATTCTGTCAGTTAATAGCTGGCTTGTGACCTGAAACCTGATGATGTATTTAACTGAGGCCTGATTTTCTGAGACCCTACAAATTTTCCCGTGTACCAATGAAAGACTGAAACACTGATAATGTGATGATGAATATCCTTCTTATCCCCAAGAATATCTAATTGAGTTTTTTTATATCCTACTACTTCAAGTTTCATGGTGCTTAGTGGCTCTGAATTATATAGTTTATTCCTTGGTCAGAATTAACTACTGAAATATTAGTTTGCTTTGGTTTGAAGGTGTTTTAGTTTGTCTATATCTAGGTGGAGGGAGTGTGACTAGTCTTACACGGGAGGGCATAGCAATGACTTTTAGATAACATCAGTGTAGTATTTCCATTATTGCTTTTTTCATTCCATTCCATGGTTTTCTTTGCTGTTTAAAATACTAAAGAACGCTGAATGGGTGCTTCCACCCTGTGCGTCACATTTTACAATAGCAATCCCAGATTCAGAGAGTTTTCTCTGCCCCTGGCTTTGCAGGACGACAGCCCTCAGCCTGGTGTTCGAGGCCACCGACCCCTGGACAAAAGGCGGGAAGCAGCGCCCACGCTCCGACCCGTGGCACCTCCCATCAGTGGAGCCGGGTACCAGCCCCGACCTCCAAAGCGGGTGAAGCCAAGTGACAAGAAAGAACGTATCATCTACCCCGACGCTGGTGGCTGCAAGCATCCTCTAGAGGAGCTGGTGGGTGTCTGCCTGTTGATGCAGCTGATAACAGCCTGTCCTTTTCTTCTAGTGAGCCCAACACACAGTGTCCTTCACCAAATAAGGGATGCTCGTTCATTTAAAGCAGCCCGACTTTGCATCTGTTTTCATGAGTTTGGTAGGACTGCACTCAGAAGAGTAATGCTGCAGAGTCCATGGGATTAGTCACCGTCAGACAGCCTACAGCGAAGATGGGGAGATGAGATTTGAACCATAAATGAGGAAAGGAAGTATCTGTGGGTTAAACTTTCCCATTGCTTTGCATAGGTAGCTATTAAGAAGGACAGAAAAAAAGCTCTGCAGAAGTGCTGTCTTGAATTTCAGATAATCTCAAAGAACTCTAGGGACCAAAAAAAAAAAAATCTCCCATATCTGTCTTAAAATTTGTTTCAAACCGTAATTATAGTCTGTCACTGCCCCGGCTTTTACAGAAGAGTGTGCAAGTAGCATACTCCTCGCTGCCCTACAGTAGCCTACCGCATTGTCCCTGCTGTGCTCTCTGCCAGAAAATGCAAGCTGTAACCATGTGTAGAGGCATCTTAGTGTCTGAGAGCAAATTTGACTGTGGAGGTTTCCAACAAATGAAGTCTGTTAAAGCTTAATTAATACATACTTGTGGTAGAGTCCCACTGTTGCCTAGGTATTTTGGTTCTCATGGGACTTCAGAATTTCCCACTTCTTTTTAAAACTCTGTTGTCCTTGACGGTGCAGTTCTTGTTGCAGAAGCAATGGTGCTAAGCTTCTTGAGATGATAATTTTTTAATGAAACACACTTGGTCATTTCATATGAGAGATACATACAACAAGGTGTAGAGAACATGATTGATTCTCTGAGGCTAGTGAAAGGGGTAGATATAAACATGCATAGGCAGCAGGTAGCTCCTGACAATCATAGTTCAGGTGGCTTGAGACCACGAACGTTTAACAGTGCAAAGAAGTGAAAAGCAGATAATGGACTAAAAAAGTGTGAAGAGAGAGGGCTTTTCCCAAGAGTTTCAACAAAAGAGCCCTCCTGGAGCACTTAGGGCTCCTTCCTGCCCTTCAGACTGCAGCTCCTTAGTGGAAGTTGAGTATCTTGAGTCCTTATCTAGATGCTTAAATATGTGGTCTCACGTTACTAACTATTCAGTGTGTTCAAAGGTATGGTCATTCACTGATAGGATTAGAAACTTTCTATCTTGACTTTTATTCACAGCCCTTTTTATTGTTTTTAAGGGAGTGCTGTGTCCAACTGGATGTGAGCTGCAAACTACACTGGTAAAACAGGAAAAAACTGTGAAAGCAGTTGTTCGTGATCTAAAGGACAAAGTGAGCAAGCTGTCTGAAACCTCTACAACTTTCTATGAATATGTGACTGTTCTAGATGACAAATTGGTAAAGAGGCAAAAACAAAGAAAAGGTATGTTATTTCTATGAATTATTGGTGTAAAAAATAGTGCGTTTCTATTGGTGTTGATGCTGTTCCTTGTTAGTAGGACTTGTTATAAAAAAAATTAAAATACAGTGGAATATCTAGCAAAGTAGGGTTCCATGACCATATAATCTTAAATCTTAACAAAAATCCTTTGAGAGAGGCAAAGGAACGGATCTCATACTGTGGCAAGATTCATATGAGGCCCCTAAATGTAAAAGTCATGTGTTCCCCCCTACCTGCTTTCCTATGTCCATCCAGTCCCTTAATGCCCGGCTCCTAGCTTGGCACTGTGGCTCCCTGGGAAGATGGTAATTATAGTTCTTTGGCAGAATATAGGAACACTGATAAATCTACTAGCTAGCAAAGAAATAATGATACACGTGTACCACTTTCCTGAGACTCTCTGCATAGTTTTTGCACATTGTGGAAAGGTGAGCAGAAGAAATGCATATCCTTCCTCTCCACTAAGGAAAGAAGTGACTTCTCAAATTGTGCTTACAGATTGCTCTTCATTATTTCAGAACTGGAAAACATGTTGAAAACTAATCTGCTTTTCATCTTTCTGCTTCTCTAGACAATGATGATATACTTTCTCAGTACAACACAGAAGTGGAATTACATTATAATTATATAAAGGATAATCTGGACAATAACATCCCATCTAGCCTCAGGGTCCTCCGTGCAGTTGTGGATTCTTTACACAAAAAGATACAAAAACTGGAAAATGCCATTGCAACCCAGGTGGACTACTGCCGTTCCCCGTGTACTGTTTCCTGTAATATTCCAGTGGTTTCAGGCAAAGGTACTCATTTAACTATAACGACACCTCTTCTCCCGTTTATATCACTGTGTAGATTGACAGGTGCTTCATTCAATTTGTGTGAATGCTCCTCTGAAGCCTGTGTCATTGATCAGGACAGCAGAAAAGATGGAAGGTGATCCTAAATGAAAAAAAATCTTTTGATGCCTGTACCAGTCAGACCAAAGATCCTCTTATGCAATATCAGCCTTCATTAGTGGCCAGCAGCATTTTAAAGAAATATGTGCTTCAGGATCTTTGTAAGGTGGAGGTGATACATTTGTGACTACCATAGTTGTACCCTTGATTTTTTTCCATCAGGAAAGGTGCTTCTTTCACAAGCTTGTCTAGTTCAAAAAATCAATGGAAAATATACAGTCTTCCGCCACTGAGGATGAACTTCTAGAAATTCCTGTTTGGAAAAGTAGAGCAATGCAAGTGCACTGTTCTTTCTTACCTGATTCTTTCACACGATGTATCACAGAAATCAAAATGAAAATAGAATTATATATATAGTTATTTAAAATTGTTCCCTTATAATAAGCAAACTGAAGGGTAAGGAGATTATTGAAGAAGTTCAGAGCTTTCAGTAACATTGTCTCCGGTTTCTTCTTGCAGAATGCGAAGATATTATCAGAAAGGGTGGCGAGATATCTGAAATGTACCTCATCCAGCCAGATCCTTTTGTCACGCCATATAGAGTATACTGTGACATGCAAACAGATAATGGAGGTTAGTGTGAAATAACTATGTTGCTAAAATATTAATTAATATGGATGCTACAAAAAGATCGTATTAGTAATTTGCATTTTATGCAAACTAATATGGAGTTATAACTCTTGTAATTACTTGAGAATTTATTCTGACTGACTCGTTTAGAAAATTCTTGTCGGTCATCTTCAGGTGTCAATTTAATCTAAATACTGTTGCGCCTGCAGGCTGGACTTTGATTCAGAACCGCCAGGATGGCAGTGTTAATTTTGGAAGAGTATGGGATCAATATAAAAAAGGATTTGGAAATGTTGCAAAGAGTGGAGGGAAGAACTACTGTGATACACCAGGTAAAACCCTAAGCATAAAATATGAAGAGGTCTTCTTACTGAGACTGTTTTCTTGTATCTCTTGAAGCTCTTTGATTTTTTAAAATTAACTAATCCACTTTGCCAGACCTATAGGCAAATCATAAAGTTGCCTTGAAGTACATTGTCAAGTCTATTTCACAGCACTCTCACTCGTTGCTTCTCAGGTGAATATTGGCTTGGAAATGACAAGATCAGTCAGCTCACCAAAATAGGGCCCACTGAAGTTTTAATTGAAATGGAGGACTGGAATGGTGATAAAGTATCAGCTCATTATGGAGGTTTCACCATACAGAATGAAGGAAACAAGTATCAGCTTTCAGTTAGTAACTACAAAGGCAATGCAGGCAATGCGCTAATGGAAGGAGCTTCACAGGTGCATGGAGAGAACAGGACAATGACAATTCACAATGGCATGTTCTTCAGTACTTACGACAGAGACAATGATGGATGGTATGTCGTTGCATTAGACATTTTTAAAAAATTAATTAACAGGCTGTGTGTCTCTGCTTGAAATAGACCTGAATATAGAATATTTATCTATTTTGCGGTTAGTTTTAACAGCAGTTCATAGTATCTTAAAATACGTTTTCTCCCTGTAAATTTACTGGCCAAATGTCCATGTCGTTTCCTTGGTGTAGCCAAAGGCAGAATTGGCATACCTAAGTGCAGGTAAAATCATATGTTAGGTTAATGCTGCTCCGCAGCCAAGTAAGAACAAACACACTGAGTTTTATTGATTCCGTGAATGATGTTTCCATAGACAAATCTGCAAATTTGCATGCAATGTAGTCATCGTCAGAGACTGCTGCTGGCAGTGCTGAGGGCACTTTCTTGCTTAAGTAGGAGTCTTGGTACTCACTCCAGTAACACATGAAGGGTCCTGAGGAAAGATACGAGTAGCATGTCCTATTTAAAAAACAAAGTTCTGCCTACTCAGAAGACAGGAATTCACTTCTAAAGTACATAATTTAGCACTATATCTCTAAACTACGTGCTACATCTTTATCTTGATACCTGATTACATGTTCATGAATGAAGGAATTGTTTAGGTTGGGGAAGACATATATTTCTCATTGTTTTATATCTTTAAATTATATTGATGCTACAGTTATTATTACGAATTGCAAGTAATTGTAGTTATCAAATGGTAAACTAAAATGACATTCCCAAAGAGATGCAGCTAAAATTTCACTCGTTTTTCTTAGCTGCTTCACCCTCCAAGCGCACTGTGTAGCACACACTTGTGATGGTCAATCTTTTACAGAAAATTCAGAGAGGATTTTAAATGTTTACTATGATTTGAAAATTTCAGTACAGGTGCAGGTGTATGTACTCTGTTGATTTGCTTACAGCTCGTCTATCAGTCCTAACACTTCCTTTTCCCTCATCAGGTTAACTGCAGATCCAAGAAAACAGTGTTCCAAAGAAGATGGTGGTGGATGGTGGTACAACCGCTGCCACTCAGCCAACCCCAACGGCAGATACTATTGGGGAGGGACCTACAGCTGGGATATGGCAAAACATGGCACAGATGATGGTGTTGTATGGATGAACTGGAAAGGGTCATGGTATTCAATGAAGAAGATGAGCATGAAAATCCGGCCATACTTTCCACAGTAACCATTATCAAAATGTACAGAATCAGGGATTTTCTTTTAATATTTGTACGTGGTACAGCCATGATCAACAGGCTTGTCTTTAGATGTGAGAAGCAAGTATGTATGAGCATATTGTGACCTGAAGTGAAAAGCTGTGTCAACTGTAAATCAAAATCTGACCGATGAAAATAACTCACAAGTGTACTTTGTTCCATTTTTCATTTGTTCACAAGACAGAAGTATAGAATAGCACTGATAAAAAAACCCCAAACCCCAACTTGTTTCGCTCTTTTACAAAGGACTTCTATACTACATTTAAAGAGGGAGAGGATTATTTTAAAATGTTTTCTAAAAATTAAATAAAGCCTTAAAACAAAAGTTTTCTTCATGATTCCTAAGTATTTATGCATTATCTGGGGAGACACAAACACTTTCCACCAAGTAAGGGATAGTCATTTTATTTTATATCGTAAAGGCACAGTAACTACCTGTCTAACAAGTTGAGAAGGAATAAAGTGAAAATACAGTATCTAACAAACACGTAAGTCACCGGTCACTTAGTTCAAATCCTGTATGGCAGATAAAATATGCCCTTTCCTGGGACCTGGCTCACATACTGTGCCTCGTAATATCCCTTCCACCACCCCACATCCTTTTATCATAGAATAAAATGCAGTTTTAGAAGACCTGGCTGGTATGTCTTTCACACAATCACTACCATGAGATTAGAGCAATTAGTGACTGCAGTCATAGGGTAGGAGGAGGTTCGGTATTTCATCGAAGCTAGTGGTCTAGCCTCCCTCTGTAGCCAGGAGCAGAGTGTGTCCCAAAGACAGGACTTCCCAACCCTGGTAGGCAGGATCAGCCATCTCTCAGAGGGGTTTGCCTTGCTCTGCAAAGGAGGGAACCCAGATCACTAGTGGTAGATGGTTTCCCATCTGAAACATCCTTCTCAAGAAGGAGACATGATGGCAGCATGTCACTACGTGAGCGCAAATGTTCAGAGTCCCCACAGGCTAGGCTTTCACTGAAGCTAGGGAACAAAATCACAAGGGGTAAAGCAGGAGCGCTTTCCAAAAGTACAGGCACCTCTCTGCACATGCCTGTAAAGATGTCTTTGCTCTTCAAGAAAATCTCCGAAAGTGTTAGACAGGGACTGTGTTTCCGAAGCATTGAAAAAGGCTAAAAGTGAGCTGCTCTGCCAGTATTTGATGATATTGTTCGATGGTATGAAACCTGCTGGCCAGTGAGATTGGAGGCAAGGAAGTTTGCTCATGCTTGTTTCTCAACAGAAGCACAGAAATATTAAACAGAGCAAATACTTGTGTAATTTTATGTCATAAGGTATAAAGGTAAATGCAGCATGTTCTTGTGTAATTGTGTAACCCACATAACTGTTTTTCCATGCAGCCAGCTTTTTGCTCAAAACCCCTTACCACACACTGCCAGCAAGTTGTTGATTTAACCCCCTTATCTGTAGAAGAACCCTTACTTGACATGTGTTCTGAAAACATTCTAAACCAAGGAAATACATAGTATAGCCTTCCAGGTGCTCCTTATCTTTCTTGTGCTGGTTGCAGTCATAACCTTTTAGTGGTCACTAGAAAATAATAGCCTCTTTTGGGAGTTGTGTTTTGATGAGTTATTGTGAAGTGTCTTATTTTGAAGCTACAGTATGCATGGTAAACTACCTAGAATTCAGCAACGGGTTGGAAAGCCTACCTCCATGTTTGTAAAATCAAAGCTTAGGAGATCCTTAAAAGTCAGTCCTAAAATGCACGCACCAATCATCAAAGCATACTCCGTGTTAGGTGTGTGGCAAAAGCAAGAACCCAAACCATCTGCGGCTCTGCCTGAGAACTGATTGCTGCTGCCGTTGTGCTCCCCTCAAAATAGAAATGAGAGGCAACAGCCCAGAAGTGTGGCTGTTGAACTCAATCAGACTTTCACAGTTTGTGTTAGTGGAGGCAGGAGTTCATGCTGAATATACTTCTAAATTCTTTTACTGCTTTAACACTCATAAACAGAGTAGATGATCCAAATTACAAATAATTTTATCTCTAGTCAAGGTGTGGGCTGCCAAAAACATAGGCAGAGACATAGACAAAGTTTATATAAAAAGGGTTTTAAAATCAGTGTTTCCTTCAAAAGGCTTGTCGGTTATAAATAAGATGAAAGAACTGTTTTATTAATAATTAATCAGTGTTTATTTTTTAAGCCACAGATTTGTCCAGTTGTCTTCAAATTCACAGGGCAAAGGTACATCATTCACATATATAAAAAAATCTTTCCAACTTGTAGTTGTAACATATATCAAAAGCCTGTCTTTCTACAGGGTTTCTATGGGCCTGATTTTCATTCTAACAGTTTTAAGGGAATAGTCAGAGGCTCTAAACGGCAGCCAGACCACGCCATTTTCGATCTCATATGGAATGTTGTACCTGGGGTCATAGTGGCCTCCCAGGTAGTAAATGCCATTGAGGTTGGCCGCCTGGCAGCTGTTGTACCACCACCCGCCCCCGTACATTTCTGCACAGCTCTCTTCCCAGCGGTCCTGGTCCCGGTCGAAGGTGCTGAACCACATCTGGGCATGGGATGTGTATTCGGTGCCCTCCTCCAGCCAGCCAGCGATCAGCGCGTCCCCAGCAGTCCCTTCATAGGAGGACACGGCAAGGGCGTACCCTTCTGCTTCAGACCCTACCTGGATGATATATTCGGCATACACAGCATTTCCATCCCAGTCCTCTAACTCTACCCGAAGGAGAGTGTCGTTCTGAGTCAGCAAGTGTATGTTTTCATTGCCCAGCCACAACTCTCCTCGCCCTCTGCCATCCACGCTGCCGAAACCTCTCTTGTAGTCTTGCCACGTCCGGTTAAAATTCACTGATCCATCCATTCTCTGTTGGATCAATAGCCATCCTCCCAAAGTGGTCTCTTGGTCGCAATAAACTGACAAAATCTTATTGGATCCCGCTGGCTGGATTTTGAAAATGCCACTTTTGGCACCAGAAGTGTGTTTCTGGCGGATATCATCACAGTCTAAAAAAAAAAGTTGATCTGGTTTGACAGGAGTTATCAGCAAAATTTAATAAAAGGTTCAGAGGAATCCAAGTACCAATAGCTCTGAGAAAAATTGTTAAACATGTCTTGGACTACACCAGGTATAGTGACAGGCAACATTAAAAAGAATTAAGAAAACAAAACTTTGCATACTTCTTAAATTGTGAATTGTCTATGTAATACCCAAGTATTAATGAAATATTTTCCCTTTTGTTTCTGAGGTGGCAACAAACAGACACAGTGCTTGCATTTTATCATCACACTGTTGTACTGTAGTATCTAAAACCAATGTGTCAGTTTGGTTATGTATGGCATTTGGCTCCGCTACCTCAATAACTACTTCTGTGAGGCCTGTGTACCTTTCCCAGTGCTGGCTGTCCTTTGCTTCAATCCTGTTGGTCTGAAGCTGCGTGCCTGAAAGTCTGGGATATCCTCTGCACTCTGATCATGTTGCACCCCACCTAGCTGCTCAGTTATTTCACGGGTCTTTAGTGATTTGGTTTCGAAAGTGGAGCCTCCCTTGTTGAAACTAGAAGAGGCGCTGGTCACTACAGTCTTGGAGTGACTTGCGCTGCCAGATGGGAATCCAGATGGCTGAAGGTGAAGTCCTCCAAAGTCATCTTCTTCCTCCTCTCCTAAGTCTGTAAATTTGCCTTTTCCCCCAGAAGTCCCTGAATGGCTGGATGCTCCAGTACCTAAGTGACTACTGCCTGTGCCAGTTACGTGGCTGCTAGTTGAAATGCTGCCAGATCCACCAAAGTGCCTATTAGCAGTGGACGGAGAGTCAGGGGTAAAAAATGACTCTAGCTCAGGGAATAACCTCTCTAGCTTGTGGAAGGCGTCTGTCCCACCAACATGGTACATGCTCCCTTCCCCGCCAACACTTCCGGCTCCTTGTAAATAGGAGCAGTCTGAGCCATCAGAAGAAACCACTTTTTCAACTACTGCTTCTCTAGGGCCATCAGGGCCAGTGACAATTTTTTTTGTGGTAGTTTTGGTGCATCTACGAACAGTGGAGGAGGTTTCGTCTCCCAGACTAAGGGTTTCTCTCCCATGAGTAGGAGTAACCAATTTGCTGGTGTGTGAAGGTCCATCCCCCCTTGATTCTGCCACATGATACAAGCTGTCGCCTCGGGAGGGGTTCGTGTCTGTTTCTGATCTTTCTAATACCGCTTGCATCTGCCTGATGTTATTAATTATGTTCAGAGCTTGCATTTCTGGCAGAGGCTTGTGCTTAAAATGCTCAGGAACGTTCGAGTCCTTAAGTGGCCTCATTTTCAGTGTGCTCAAGGTGGTTGTTTGAAGCTCTGGGTGCAAGTTGATGGAGTTGGCTTGGGTAAGCTGCTTCTGGATGTTGTCGTAGCTTTCTTTGTCCACCTGGTAATCAAAACTTCTAGCACAGGTTCCTTTGCAAGCTCGTATCTTAATATCAATGTCCACCTACATAAACAGACAGAAATAATTTGGTTATGGAGCTTTCCTGACTTTCTCATGCAAGTGTATCTTTTAACCGGACTGGGGAAGGGTGGGATCTGCCCTAGTACCTCCCACCTACAGCTGAGATTTTCCAAAGCTCAGTTTTCAAATCATCCCTGGTTTTATTTCCACTGTAAATGAGACACATGCACATGTGCATGAGCTCCATGGAGAAGCACGTTCTCAGTCTCTGCTCCCTTTATTTTTGGGGCATAGAAGTGTCTTCCTGGGTTTGGAGGGAGTGCTGCAGAAGTGGGCACACCCCCTGGGAACCAGGGCAGAAGTGAGTCCTCCAAGCAGAGGGGAAGACAATGAACTTGTCCCAGAGCCTGTCATGGCCCTGCTGTGAGGCCTACCATCCTGGGGGTACCACCGCTTTCCCAAATGATCCAAAGCTGGATCTCTGATCCAGGGATCAAAATGGGCTTTTGAGCAAAACCGCTGCTTGTGCCAGGACTTTTCCTTGCATTACTGTCAGAAGAATTGGCTACAACCTGGGAACATAGACTCCAAAGCCAGCACTGTCTGTGGGCAGCAGTGGCAGCACCGGGGAAGGACAAGGCATGTCCCCCTTGTCCTAGCTGCTCAGCAACTCCTTATAGGAGGAGAAATGTCTCATACAGAGAAGATATAACATCCTTGCTGCCTGTCTGAGAGCAGAAGCAGCAGATGGGACCAGGAGTCCTCCTGAGCTCACGCTGGTTCCCATACGGCAGGAAAAGAAAACCAAGCTGCACAGAAAGGAACTCATTTGGGAATTTGCCTCAGCAGGTCAGATCCTGTAAGAGTTGCATCATGTTTTCTTCCAGAGGGAGCACTGCTCACCATGTACGGTATAATGGATAGACCCTCTTTCTGTAGCTAAGCTCTGGGAAGAGTGGAAATTACGTAGCTACGTACCTCCAAGCGCTTCATCTCCACCACCTGTTCCTGGATGCTGCTCTGCAGAGCTTTAATTCTGTTTACTTGAGTGACAACTCTCTGCTTTAATGTCACAATTCTTCGCCTCAGTTCTCCTGACACGTGACCGTAAGTCTCATCAATCTCTGAAACAGAAATGCATCAGTCACCTCTGCATGTATGATTTTCTTTCCTAAAAGAGTAGCGTATTTGAAAATACATAACTAAAACATGTAATTAAGAACATATTTTTCATAGTATTTCATACATTAATTTGTACTAGTTAGCAGTGAAGAGTCTTGCATTATGATGTTTATTCTGGCTCTTGATAATAAGGTCCAGTGCGGCATGTATTTTCACTACATATTGCTTATCCACAAAAAAAAAAAAAATTCCGCAACGGATAACAAAACTGGATGCGAGACACTCACGTTGAGCACTGTCCAGGTTTGGTTTTAGTACATTTATGGTTTCCACAATTATCCGATTGGATTTTTTATAGTTGTTTTGGTTTTCTGCAAGCAACTTCTTGATTTTGTCTATTCTGTGACTATAATCCTGGTCCACGTCATCTATCAGTCCTTGCATTCTGCAGCCTGATGGACATTTTGTACCCTAAGATTGTATGACAGAAATAATTGCGTTAAAATCTTCATGAGTAAACTTTTTTTTAACACCATGTTTGCAGACTTTTGGCCAACACTGAAAACACATAAAAAAAACTAGGGCAAGATTCTGCTAGTTCTCTTCAGATGTCCTGTCCTATTCATACGACTTCACCAAGGACTTGTGTGACTTAAAGCAAGCCACCAGGGGCTGATCCTTTACCTCCCATGCTTCTGACACTGGTGTGGTGGAATCAGTGAAGCGCATACTCAGAAAGCTGCCATAAAGGTTGGATCAAGTAAACCCTTAATTTTCCTGCTCTTCTGTTCCTCAGGGGTGAAATTATATATACATATATACGGGGTTGGGGGGGGAGGTCCCACTGGGCTGCTGTAAGGAGAAGTTTGTTGTCCAGTTTGAGCAAGGATGTCAGAGCCCAACTTATTTAAGGAAATTTTTCCTCAGAACATCTTAATGTTCTTACAGACTAAAGGTCTTCACCAATATTTCATCAAATAGCATAGAGATGGGCTGAGATGCAAGAGGCAAGAGAAAGACAAATTAACAGATTATACACAAAGATATCCAGTCAGCTATTACAAATCTTTTACTGAATATTTTGTTGTCAGACTTCCTAAAAAGTAACTAGTGAAGTGTAAGTTATTTCTAGCTATTTTTCTTTGTGTCACACCTTTCTTTCCAGTGCCTTTCTCTTGCCAACTGCAAAAGTGGCGATATCAAACTTCTGAAAATAAATCCTTCTTTTTTTTTTTTCTAGGAATAGCCTTCTTTTATTTCATCTTTCTTTTCCAGACTTACTTTCTCTTCTGATTCTGCACCCCTGCAAACTTCTGTTCTCCCTCTCTGTTTCTCCTCACTTTTTTCTTTTTTATTTTTTTTCCTGCAGAAGATCCCTCCAGGCTGCCCTGACATGAAGCATTACCTTTCGTCCCTCAGACCTAAAGCCCAACCGCATGCTGGCTGCATGGCACCCATCGTAGTGGTCCGGCTGAGGTTCGTGAGCACCCTACTGACAGGCACCGCTCTTGCCCCCAGAGCTCATTGCTCACCCAGTCGTCGTCTGCACAGATGGGCCAGTTCTTCTCATATTGGCAGGTGGACTGGGACATGTGCTCCACAATCCTGGGACCACGCACTCCTGCACCCTCCTTTTCAAAGGTAGTCTCTCCATCTTGTGCCTGCCAGGAGAAAAAGGGGGAAAAGCAAAACCAAGATTAACTAAACAGCTGCCAAGAGAACAGAAACATAATGCTGACCTCCTTAAACACTCAGTGGCATAGCTGATGTGTGGAAATTACAGCCATCTGGAAAGCATCACACCGAACAGTCCAAGGATTTTATTCCTGGCATTTCTTTTAAGATTTTGTTTGTTTTGTTGGAATAAAGCTTTTCATCTCTTAAATTAATGCTGATATGTAGGGAGCTAGTGATGCTCAGGGTATATTATGATAGTATAATTCCACAGAATTCTTGTGTTCTGTGTGTAAATATAAAATTAACCTGAAATTAGATTGAAACTGAGTAACTTAAAGCAAATACTTCAAAAAACTTATGGTCTATTTCCATTTGCTACAATATTCCTGAAGTTCTATTTTTGTTCTACCACCTTCAGTCTACACAAAACTGGCTTAAAGATATCTGTGAAGAGAGTTTTCTTATTAGTGTTACTGATTTTAATCACAGTTGTTAACTGTAAGATTGTAGCACTGTTTTGCCTGGCATAAAGAGCAAGAAAGCTAATAAGGTCGTAATAAAAACAATCATGTCAGTGATGGATGGATGGATTCCACTGTGCCAATGGAAAGAAGAGAAATATATATACTGAGATTTTCTTCAAGCCTTAGAAGCAAAAGTGCATATATACAAGGTAATTCTAAGCCAAAACACTGTAAGGATTCCCACTGTGTTATTGCTCAGTAAAGGACTGGAAAATAATTATGTTTCATAAAAGAAAGCCCTGGTTTAGGGCTTGAGATGTAATGAAGTCTGACTGGACTCCTCTGCACACCTTATGTTCTTTTCAAGCAGCATAATCAACGCTTGAAAAGATTAATGATTAATTCTGTGGCAGAGAAAGTTTTCCTGATTCTAGCCTCCAGGGCCAGAACCTCAGCCCTGGGGAACTGGAATGCCGTTATTAAAATGAGTTGGTTTGATTCAGCCTGAGGATCTGGCCCAAGTGTCTCTTAAAAGTAACAAAAAAAACTTTAAGTGGTCTGTGCCCTTTCACCATTGACAGCTCCAATGTGACTGTTTCTGTTTTGTCACATCTGCTTCCTATAATTTCTGTCATTTGTTAAAATACGAACATTCTTCAAAAAACAGTCACAAAGAGAAAGATAAAGAATCTAACATAAGATTATGTCCTGAGACCTGAATGAGAAAACAGCAAAGTTATATTGGTACAGTTGAAAATCAAGTCTATCATCTCTTTTATTATCTAAGAATTCATTCTTACTTAGCTCTAGTTTAACCTGATGTTGCTGCCACAGGAATCCTTGGTTTTTAATGTGTATTTTATAACAAAGGTATCGTGTGTCATTTGTAAGTGGAAAACTCTGGTAAAGTACCGTCCAAAGGAGAGTAGAAGTCACCCTAATACACACGAAAATTCCTGACTGGCTGGAGCCGCCAGCATCCAGTCAGTTAGGTTTAAGACTTACAGCATCACCTATGAATCTATGAATTCATATCATTGTATCTGCTTTGCTGCTCCTGAAGCCAGGCAGATTCAGCAAAATTGAATTAAGCAAAAATAGAGAGCTGGACACACAAGAACTACTGATCAAAGTCCAGCAGTGAAGCGGTTACAGTAAGCTTGTACATATGTGTTTACATTGAATTTTATAAGCTAGGTGACAGCCAAAATGTACCTATCTATCATCTAATGAATGACCATTAAATAAATGCCCACTCTTCAAAATAGAGAGATATGAAAAGAATCAAGTAAGCAAACTCATACCCAGGCTAAGTTGAGGCACAGCAACACACAGAGGATCCTCATTGATACCATCTTCAGGAGAAGGGTGAACAGAACTCTGATGGAAAGGATGCTCTGCACTGGTCTTTTGGTGCAATTTAAACCTTAATGCGAAGCTGAGATTAATCATTATGCTCCCTTCTGTTTGGAGACAAAACATGCCAGATGCCCCTCCACCTCCCCCACCCCAGGTGATTACCTAAGGACTCTTGCACAAGTTTCTGATGTTATTTGCTCCAAATAAGTTTGTACAACACCAACATGCGGGCAACACCATGTATTCCAGGAAAATATCTGTCTAAAGCTTAGTTTCTCATAACTGGCTGTTCAGCAAAGATGTATGCAGGACCTAGGGTGATCCAGCAACACTTACCTGCCGGAAGACACTCCGTGCAATGGACATTTAGCTCGCAGAATTGAAGAGTTGGTATTTGGAAAAGGAAGTTATTGGTTTGCCCTTTCTGTGTCACTGTGTTCCACTCCTGTGAAATCCACCAGCCTTTCCAAAGCAAGTACTGGTCAAGAAAGACTGACACAATCTATCTGTGGCTATGTGGTCATCAATAAAAATTAGTTCCTGAGGACTGCAGAGTTCAGTTTACATGTATTTTTACAGCTGGATCTTAGTGGTGTTTGTATAATGCATGATATTTTTAACACTATCCTGTCTCTTACAGACATGGTATATTATAATTTTTTATCAAGCAGGATTTGTTTGAAAAGGACACATATTTATGAAAAGCACAGTAGAGTGGTATTTAAAAATGTCACAGAACAGATGTTAAGCATAACTAAGCATAAATCTTCCTAAGGATTCACATCTCCTTAAATGTTTGTATAATGGGTACAGTTTGTGTGTGGCAATTGATGACAACATGCTGCTGCTGTGAGTTCTGTAGCAAACCTTACCGGGAAATGTTGTAGATGGCTGTCAGACACTTGAGAGATGCTGCCCATCTCAAAAGTTGCCACCACAGTGAGCAGGAAAGAGCAAGAAAACCTTCACTTGAGCAAATGTGGGCCTAATCAGTTGAAAGAACAAAACTATCTCTGTTTTTTTAAAGCTGCATGATGTTCACAAAACTCTCCGTCATCTACAGGTTGCAACATCTTATCATACTCTGCTTTAGAGGGACATGTTTAAGCTTGACTCCAGCATTGTACAGCATACTTCATTCAAAATAGCTGTAGCTTTGGATCTATTCCAGCAACCTCTCAGATTTTCTCTTATCATCCTTTCCTCTGCTTTCCCTCTTGTTTTCTGCCTTGAGGATGCTTAAACCCTCTCCATGTAAAGTTCACTGCAGTTGAATTGGACCTCACTTCTGGCCTTGAACTTCATGCTTCTCTTACCTAGGAAATCCATCTTAAACTTAACAGAACTTATACCCATCTCACTAATAGTGAGTCATATCCTCAGTTAGCAGAAAAAGGAAGAGCTCATTAAGATGGTGCTACATTGATTCATGCCACTGATTAACACCTACACCATCAGGATCTGGTTTTGCGTGACAAAGGATTTCTATTATATTTAAGGCTTAATCTTATTTGTGCACAGTCTGAAACAAGATGTTTTGTCTATTTCAATTCCCTGCAGCATGCTTTGTAAAGTGTTCTGTTGAACCCCATGCAGCGCCAGTTAAATCTATGATGCCACAAACCTCTTCTGATTTCAGCAACAGGACAGACCAACTTCAGCAACAAATGTCCAAACAGATCACATGTTGCCTTTGCTCAGCTTGAAGATCAGCCAGCCATGGCTGTGGTGTTTGGTTGATAAATGTCTGTAAGGCATCTCCTGAACTCAAAGCGGATAATAAATATATTTACATGCCAAAATCCTCATCTGCTAACTTCAGCAGGGGCAAGATCAGTGATGCTTCCCCACTCCAAGTTCTACACAGTTTTGTTCACTATGTTGCAGCAGTTCTGTGAAAGAATTACAAAAAGCTCAGAGAACAATAAAATGCTTAAAGGAGGGGAAGACCACAAGGAGAGGAAGTCTTGCAGGATTGGGATTAATTCATTTACAGAACAGAGTAATATGAGCTTCATCTGAAATCTACTGGGGTCCATGGAGGGAGAGTCTCCCGCTCAAGCCAACAAGATCTAATTTAGCCTTCACAACAGATAGAAAACTCTGCTCAAAGATCACAACCTTGGGCCCTCTGTGCTCAGGAACACACAAATTGCACGTACAACTTTCATGTGGTCTCCTTGTGCATACACTCATGTACTCTGCTCTACCACAGGATCCTGTGTGATGTTTCTTCCACTGAACCCCTTCCTCCTCACACTGAGCATGGATGGTGCTCCGCAGGCAAGCAGCTGCCCACAGTTGTAACTTCGTATGATGATGTTCTGCAGACTGTTTAAAGCTTCAAGGATTTCCCTATGGTGTTCATCACTCACCTGCCCCAGTGCTTTACAAACATTCATTGCCTGGGCACGACTTTCTCCTTTTCACAGCTGCAGAAGCCAGGGGAGGATGTTATGCCAAAAAGTAATTATTAATTTCTGGGAACTGTTTTGATAGTCTGAGTCTTCAGAGCACACCATATGTGCAGATCCCACTGACGGCAGCTGTAGCTCTGTGCCTGCACCGGGGCTCAGGAGGAACAGCCAGCAGCCAGCTCTGAGACGCCGAAGCATCTTGCCTCTGGTCCCAATGGAACCGGGAGATGAGGGCAGGAATAGCACCTAATTCTGCAGGGTATCACCTGTAAGTAAGACACAACTATGCCCCGCCTGGTCTCACTCACTGCGCGCATTACAACCTGCACAACAGCTAACGCGTCCTTTCGTAATTCAGACGTGACATGTCACTTCTCACTTGTCCCAGTTTATAAGAGCTTGATTTCATGATCTTCAATACTCTCCGAACATTATTTTTGTAATTTAATAGGCCTTAAAAATCAAGACCAGTCAGAGCACATCAAGCAGAAGACTTCCTGCCTTCTCAACCATGCTAACAGAGGATCTGACAATTTGTGAGGTGGTGGCCCAGGTACTGGTGACCAGTGTCAGAACGGACAGGGCAGCAGCATGTGGCAGGCCTCCTCTGATGCTGATGGAGGGCACAGCTCTCTGAGGACTTTCAAATATAGACAACTTAAGCTCTGGTCCAAGTAAAACTGGGCCACCTAGGCTAGAGGGACTGGAAAAAGCTGATAAGCGATCACAAACATCAGGTAAGCTACAAGGGGTTTCCCGCTTCACGCAAAGGGGATTGCTGGGTGAAACTGGGGTGAAGGAGGAGCTCCTCAGGCTTTCCAGTTGAGGGCTGAATCTGGGCCTGACCTTCAGCCTGTACCTTTGCTTTCATGTTGCAATCATCCAGTCACTTCTCCCTGTGTTTGTTTGAAAGGCTAAAGGCCAAGAGCTAGGTAAACTTTGGATTTAACTTTAATTCATGATCAAAGGACAGAAATGCTGTTCACTACTTCGGCTGCCCTGCTATTGGCAGATTGCCACAGCAATAGTTGGGGAGTCTGGGATTTGACTCTAGTTTCTGTGCCCTAGATGTGAGGCAGGCCTTGTTCGCCCAGCACTGCCCCTGTGTGCTGTCCTACCACCAGTCCCGACCACCAGTTTCCAAGTGGTACGTTCTCTTCCTCTTACCTGCTCATTCCTGTCCCTCCTCTGGGTACCTTGCCTTAGACTTCGCTCTCCTTCAGCCTCAGCTCTCAGTTCCACTTTCTCTTCATATGCTCCTCGGACTAATGAACTCTTTTCAGCTTGTTACCAGCCAGTCTCAGCATCTGGTCCCACATTTTATCCCTGCAATGTCCCAGGGACTGAGGGACCTAGCAAGTTCTTCAGTCTGTCCACCTTATTTGCCTCTTTCTACCTCTACCCCTTCCTCATCCGCTTTTTTTTTTTTCTTTGGAGTGAGCATGAAAAAGATAACGTATTTCTATTCCTGATTCTCCTGTTTTGTGCTACAGTGGCCTTTGGGAGAGTGACTGCAAGCACAAGGTGTGAAAGAAAGGCAAACGTACTGTAGCCACCGAATCCTGTAATGAACTTTTATAAACTCATAGGGGGACAGGCTTGCCTAAATACAGATGACTTTCACTGTAGGCTATGGTGTGAGGGTCATGTACAATAAAGACTGATCTAGAAAGGAGAAATATGACCTCTCAGTATACAAAATAGGGGCATTAAGTCATTAAGGCAAGCAATGTATTTGCTTGCAAAAAATAATACTGAGAGTATTATTCACTTTCCAAGAGTCAGAAGTAATAGGTCTTTTCAGGTCCTTTTCTGATAGTTGGAGGGTTGGATACAGTAGAAAGGAACTCCAAAAGGCATGAGCCTTGCCTGTCTTCTTTCAGGGCCCGGTGAATCTAAGTATGGGCCGAGTCCTGCAGACTCTGATGAACTCTGGCATAGGACTTCTTTGAAAGATCAGGCTGCTTGGATTTGCTAGCTCTGACCTTCCTGATCACTGGAGCAGATGGTCCTCTCCAAAAAGGTTAAAACAATTTGTGAAAACTTAAGACACCAATCAACAAATCAACTGGAAGAATAAGCCAATCTTAGTTCAGGTGAGCAACCCGTAAAATGCCAACTCATACCAGTGAAATGTGTGTAGTTACAGCAGATCATCATCAAATAAATCACTGCAGCCAAAAGCTGAACCAGGAAAGGCAAATCATAGCTCAGACCAAGCAGAGTGTGGATAAAGAAGTGACAGAAGGGAAAGGAATATTTTTTAATTCAATGTTGCAAATATATAAATAATAACAATCTTAAAGTCATGTCATAGGTGGGATAAACTGAAAACAGAAAGTGGAAGGGACTTGGCCAATGCCACTCAAGTGGCTGTTTTGCAGAACCAGAATCAGACTGGGCTTGCTAACCCTCAGCATCCTTCCCCCAGGCCTCTCTACGTGTGCTGCTTCAGGAACCACGGGAGAGGCCTCACGGCACAAAAAGTTCAGGAAAACTGCTTTGCTCGGTGAGGGATTGCGTGTGAAGGCTGGCGGTGAGCTGTGCAGCATGGCTGGTTGCATGGGTGCAACAGAGCCCTGCAAATCTATCGGTTCAGTGGTGTGGAGGGGTCGTGCCTCATCCCAAACAGTTGTTAACCCCATGCTGACCCTATGCTAATGATGGCTTCTCACCTACTCCTGAGAAACCTGCCTTCCTTTTAGATTTTGGCCCAACAGTAAAACTTAAACTAAGTCAAAACAACCTAAGTAAAAGTGACAGGGGGACAGCAGTTTATCATCTTATCGTGCTATGGAGACTCAGATCCAGGGAACAAGGCGCAGCAGCAGCCTCGCTAGACACCTGGGCACCAAAACTGGAAAAGTGTTGAGGCAGCATAAACTGCCTTTAAGATCTGTCTTATTAGTGTAATGTCTCCCTGTCTTTAAAATAAAGCATTTGAATCTGCTATTCAGAAATACCAGGTGAACTTCTGGCCTCTCACTAGTAGCTAAAAATAAAGACCAGGATACACTTCATATTTCATGTATTAATATATCAGCTTGAGCTATACATAGATATAGGTATATGAGTATATAGATATATAGATACATACTCTAGCTCTGAGTGTATTTTTTGTTGAGCAATTTATCCACAAATCTAATTTGATTTGCTAATGCACCGCTTAGATGCATTCATCAAATATTCTGAGTGAGTACATGCAAACAGCATTGCAAACTCTTTGCTGTTCTTGATCTTTGCTGTGAGTTTACTGATGTGGGTCACATGGAAAATTATTACCAGATCTAGAAAAAGAAAATGCAAATAAAATGCAACAAATTTCTGCTGCAGATTTTAAAATTTTGGTTGGATAATGGCACTAGATACATTTGATTGATTTTTTAAATATTTATGAATAAAAAAGGGGTATTCGGGAATAATGGCTGTACAGTGTAATACTATGTGCTCTATAGCAAATGAAACTTTTATTCTGCGTAATATCAGAGAACTTGTTAACTTGCTCTGGAGTAAAATATCTGTTCTTGGTCATTGATAGTATACTTCCTAACACATCCTGATTGAAAATGTATTCATTACTTCATGGTAAGCTCAGTTAAGTAGCCGTCAGCAGGAAACTAGGCCATGTACTTTGATCTATGTTACCAATCCATTTCATCAAAAAACAGAATGAAAACTTTTGGAAACAAACCACATTTTATGTAGAAATAGCTCCAACATTCGCCTTTAAACAAAGAGCAAAAAGTACTGGTGTGCAATTCAGGACTGAGAGAATAAAAGAGTTTTGATCAGAGTAACTTTCCAAACATCATAAAGTTTACTTTGTTTTGTTTGGCCAACAGTAGAGCACAGATAACAAGTTCAGATTTTTTGTAATAATCAAAAATTTATTGAGAATTTGTACAGAAAAAAAATAACCATGTACAGAGGTAAGCACTGCTCAGGGAAAAGGCTTGGGCAGTTTACAGTCAATGGTGTTTTATAGTCAAAACTGAACTGTGTAATGTTACGTAAGTTCAGTGTCTAAGAGATAAAAGATTTGTTTTCTCTGTTCAGACCAGTCGTTGTGGAATTGTCCCTTTACGAGTCTCCAACCTACAACAGAAAAAAAGAGCACATTTTAATGTTCTTCTAAAGAGAGAAGTACATAAGGCTATGATGACATGTTGATAGTGATCATACATAGTTATACTGGTTGGAAATTAAAAATGTAGCATTTAAAACATATGAAGGCATTATTTCTGATCACAAGACTCCATTTATCTATCTGTTAAAAGAAAGAGTAATGTGGACGGTATACTAAAATCAAAGTACAAATATTTCTGTGACAAAATGGTAAACAAAGCCAACTTCTCTAAGATGCAGTGGACTTAACACTTCAACCGTCCATGCTCAGTATTTGAAATTATAACTATGTTCTGTTGTCATTTTAAATATCTCCTCGGCCCTGTGGTCGAACCTGTTTGGCGCTGCCTAAGTTGTGCTGCTGTCCATCTACTGACAGTCTGTTGAATGGGATGATTTTCATTGCACTTTTCTTCATGGAGTACCACCGGTCACGCCAGGTTGCCCAGATAATGCCATTGTCATATCCAGATGGACTAGCGTCTTTTGATGTGTACACACCACCTAAAAAATACCAGTTGGAGCAAAACAGTTAGCTGCTTTCTAAAATAGTTAATGCATCCATACATTTCTTTGGTTCTAACACCTCCATGGCATCCCTGGGCATGCTAACAGGCCCCGCTCACTGCCCTTCACCCTGTAGTTTGCTTCTCTCAGGACTGATTCTCCCACTTCAGGCTGGAGAGCAGCCATAAGTTCCTGCTGCTGGTGTTAACAGCCACTGCAAAGAATGGGCTATGCCAGCTTTGGGAAATCCGTATGGGAAAGCATAATAAAAGTGACACATTTTTCTTTGTCACTGAAATGTGGTGCCCTGGTTTATAGGTATTTAGAAGATACTTCACCTATATAATATTTGCCATTGAGGTGGCCAGCATGACATCTATTCATCCACCATCCAGATCCATCTTGCTCAGCACAGTTGCCAGCAAAGTTATCATTGTCGTTATCATAGGTACTGAACCGCATGCCATTATGGTAAGTAAAGGATTTGTCACTTGGATCGTCTCCAAAGTCAAAGCCATCAAAGGCATCCCCGGCTTCGCCACCGATAAAGTAGGCATAAGTCAGTCGATACTTGTCTTCTTCACTTCCCACTTTGAATACAGCATAGTCAGCAGTGCTGTTAACAAAGGAGAATGGCAGGTATGAGCATGCTGCATTCACAGTACACGCATGAGTGAAAAATACATAGGTGTTAGAACTGCAGAAAAGGCATTTATGGCTTCTTAGCACTTGAAAAGGAATTGATTTTGCATGATTGTGTGCCTCAGTTCAATGACAACCGTCCAACCAACTTTTGTGCTCCAGTACCAGACATGTTTTCTGACTACTAGTCTTCAGTGATGTATGAAATATCTATATCATATAAACACGTACATATATATCTCTCAGGTTCATTACCCTCACTTAAGTTATGAGGAAATTCTTGGTGGGAGGACGGAGTGGATGTCTCAAGAAATAGCAAGGATCGTAAGCCCTCCTGGAGAATGGAATACATTGAATAGAAAATAAAAGAATATAATAGTTTAACTGAAAGACACCTACAACAATCATCTGGTGCATATAAGATGTAAAGAAAGTTGAAGAGAAGAAACAGATTCCTTCTGCCAAATAAACTAGGGGTGCCAGCATGTGGCCTTCAGACACACTTACGTGCCTGGCAACGAGACACACATGGTGACTGCTGTCACAGTTGTGAGTTCGGGAGCCAAAGCAGTGTCCTATGCGTGTTAATGAGTCTAAGGGCCCATCATTTTTTCAGAGAGCTGTACAAAATGACACAGCAGTGGGAGCAGTAGGTTTTAAGCTGTCATTTTGAGAAGCATCATGAGCAAATACCCTTTTTTGCCACTCCAGTCCTCCAGTTCTATCCGTAAGGTGTATGGCAGAGTGGACTGCGTAGTTATTAAATGAATCTTCTCATTGCCAAGCCAGAACTCCGTGGTGTCATCCGGAGACAGATGTCCAAATCCTTCCTTGTACTGAACCCAATTTTTCTTGAAGTCCTCACTCCCATCCAGTCTCTGGTGGAAAAAAAATTAAGCCAAAACTAAAAACCTCAATCAAAAATATATGTATCTGACATAGGTAAATAAAAACAGTGCTGATGCAATAAGCATGCTCATGGTAATAATACATAAGTGGCATACCCTCTGTAATACTGTCCAGCCGTTGCCATATGAGTCAATCTCACAGTAGACTAGGAATGACTGCTTGGCTTTTTGAGGCTTGATAAAGTAAAGACCGCTTTTTCTGGCACCTTTATTTGCAATGTCTTGACAATCTGAAGTAAAGATATTCAAAGGATCGTTATTAATCCAGCTACAGTTCTATGCTAATCCAGCTAAAGTTGTATCCTCACATTTATGTGATATTGTAACTTTCTTGGTACAAGAAATACAATTAATCTAAATGTCATTGTTGCAAATTCAGCTATTAGTCCACATACTTTAATGTCACTGCCATAAAAAATCCTACTGAAGGTCACAGGACTTGTGTAACATGAAGAGGAATTTAGTCCAACATAGAGCTTAAGCAAGTTAAATGTAAAATATAGTCATTCCATTAATTTCTACAGCAACAACAAAGGCACTTTTGGAGCTAATGGAATAATTAATTTTTTTTCTGGTGATTCAGTAGAAATGTGATAATGAGTTATCTTCTGTTTGTCCTATGTCCATGGAAACTCTACTCATGTCCCTCATGTTTAGCATATATTTTGGGATAATCATATTTTCGGCCAAAAAGGCCAAAGGAGCAAGTGAGACCTCTGTTCCACCTGAACAGCTTGTTTCCAGAGCATCTACCTAGCACTCATATTGATCCAAGCACTGGTTTCGTAACTTGCCATCTAATATATCTTTGCAGAAATCTATGGCCTAAGATTTGTAATCTAAGTTTACAAATGTGTAATCTAAGATGACAAATAACTCATTGCTGTGATGCCAGCTGGCAATACTTGTAAGTGAATTTAACCCTCCACCACACAAGAAGCATTTCGCGTACCTCTTCCAGTTGTCTCCTGTATTTCAGCCGTGTCTCTGCATGGCTCCTGACAGTGGGTCTCAAGCTGGGCAATCTTCTGTTTCAGCTGTGTGATCCTGTTGCTATTCAATATGAGCGTATCTGTCAACTGTCTGGATAGAGACATAAAAAAGACTTGCTCTTTCAGCTGTTTCTGAACATGTAGTGCACATTTCCCTGCACACATGCCTCACCTATGTAGCATGCTGCTACATACACCCCTGTAAAAGGGGGTGCCTCTATTAGCACTGATATTTAAAGTGAGGAAACTAGCCAAAATAGGAAAGCACGTGCTTAACCTTATGCAAAACTTAACCTTATGCAAAACTTGACTCAAACTTGATCAGCAAAACTCAAACCAGTAATTAATGTATGACTATAACTCTATGGAAAGTTTGTCTTGGTTCTGAAGTAAATGATAAATTATTTCTCTTTAATTATGGATGTATTTGTAAAACATAAATGCTGTAAATAAACTGCTGCAAGTGTCAGAATGCCTAAATGATCTTTGATATAATGTTATAGAAGTGGAGATTTTTCTACATTCATGTCAAAAACCATGTCCTTAAGATTTAGAAAAGTTAATCATGTTTTCAGTTTTATTTTCAGTGGCAATTTACAAAAGACTACCACTGAGTTTATAGTTACTTATCATTTATATCAATGTAACTGAGCTCCTTTTCATGGATATATGCAGCAAAATTAGCCAGAGTGAACAACTGTACAAATATTCCACGTGCTCTGCATTACAGCACAAACTCATATAATAAAATCTCCAAAGGTCATGAAAAAAATTTTAGGATTAGATGGCACAGCAAAAGAAACATAAATAAAAATGTTGCCATGCTTCCTGATATTCTTATCTTGTACTTCTTGCACAATTAATGGCTTATGCAGATGAGCAGAGAATGCAATATCAGATCCTCATGATCCTTCTGTGTCTCGCTAGGCAGCTATTAATGATGGTGTGGGCACAATGGTCCACATGAGCACAAAAAACCTTTCTGAGGGAGCCTTTATCAAGCTGCACTTAATAAAAGAACAGAAAACTGATTTGGATTGTCAAGTGATATAAAATGTGGAAAATACCTACTGTATAGTGCTTTCATGAGACAAAATAGTGTTTTCATATCTGATAATTTCTTCAATTATTTTCTTGGACTTCTGAGTAAAATCATCAATTGAATCTGTAAAACCGCCAAAGGTACAGTATTATTGAAAGTGGGTAAATTAGAAAACAAGAAAAATACATAAATTGTATTTTTCTGTTGTGTAGTTATTTTTATATTCTCACTTGGTAGTGTCTGCTTCTCTGGAGGATAGAGACTTTGAATGTTTTCAATCAAATGTTCTGTTGTTCCTGTGGAATTGGTAATTTGCCGCAAAATCCTCTCCATTTCCTGCAGTTCATTATCCAAAGTGAGATGGTATTTATTAAAGAAATCTGCAATGCCACAGGTCGTTGGGCAGTAGCTACCCTACAGAGAAAAGAATAATAATTGGCAACGTTTCAGGAGCAAATAAAAGGAGAGCAGAATATTTGGGCAGGGGAAGTTTCAGCCATCGCTTACACAATTGCAGATAAAAAAGGGCAGGCATTTGCCACTTTGTCTGCAGTATCAGAATTTACAGAGGGAGCTTAGTTTTACACCGTGTGTACATACACACACAGAGCAAGAAAACCATGTGCTACTACTTGTAGTGTCTTCTGGATATATGCTTTTGTCAACAGCGCAGCCTCCCTGACATTTTTACCAAGTGTATACCTCTATTAATAGATAACGGGTTTAAGCACAGTGCATTTAGTACATGTGGCAAATTACAACGAAGATCAAATAAAGCTACGAGTGATAACAGTAGTTAATAATCAGCATAGGAAAGCTTTAATTAGGCTCTTAAGATAAAAGAAAATTGTTCAAGTACTTACAAATCGTTCATCTAATATGCAGCAGTTTTCTCTGGTAGCAATGTACTGAAGAGAAGAAAGGAGAAAATTTTCAGTGAACTTTCTCCAACAGCGCTTTCTGCAATGACGTGTTTTCTGACACTATCGCTTCACTTACCGCCATGCTGGTAGAGAAGAGCAGGGAGAGGAGAGGACCCAGGGGAGCCCAGCTCCGTAACCTCAGCACCATCATGTCTGTCCCACCAGGTGCTGTGGACCGCTCGGTGCAGTCGTGCACTCAGCAGCCGAAAATGTTCAACACCAGCACAGGGCGGCAGTGGTTTAAGGGAGCAGGCTGAAGCTGGGGGCGGGCACCAGGAGGTGGCGGGAAGAGGTGGGGTAAGGGTTTGAGGTGGATTCCCAGAATTTGCACACATCTCTCACTCCTCCCATTTTCAGAACCTGCTTCCCACTTACCCGCTTGATCTCTGCTCCAACCAGGAGGTCTCAGGCAGGAAGGTGAGACAAGTCATGGAGATGCTACTTCTAGTAACAGGAGTGTAAGGAAACTCACACACGTCTTCAGGATGGAGCTGGAAGACGTTTCAAACGGCACATGGAAAAGTCACAGTAGCTATTTGAATTATGTGCAACAACTATCAACAGCCTAACAATAAATGCTATTTTACTGTCACGTAGTACTTTTCCACCACAGATCTCAGTGTGCTTTGCAAAGAGAATCGACATCATTTTCCCTATTCTGCAGATGACAAAACCAAGGCAGAGGAAGGTATGAAGTCACACTGGGCAGTGGCATATTGGGAAAAGAAGCCTGTGGTATTTCTCACAGGAAATGAAGGCAGGAGTCCCCCCTATCGTTCAACTGAAAGAGTCCATTTGAACGACTGGTCAAAGCTTCCTTGCTGGGGATCTAACATTGTTGATATCTGCCTTATTCAATACACCTACAAGACTGGTGAGACAGCTCCCTCTTCTGCTATGGGCTTCATCCCAGACAAACTATTTTATGCATGTGCTTCTGCTTGCTATCTGTATAAATAGCATTAATAGCATTCTACTCATGCCCTGTACCTGACCTTTAGGCTGTGACTTCTCCAGAGAAAGCCTGCTTTTGTGTCTGTACAATATAATGTGTGACGAGACAATGCTGAATGAGACTTTTGACTTCAATACTTGTTTGACCAAATGATGAAAAGCATGGTAGGACTGGGACTCAGTGCTAGATCTGTTGACAGCTTTGTGACTTCAGGCAAATGACTTCACTTCCGTACAGCAGGATCAATGTTTCAACTTTGCTTAGTAGGTATTTAAAATCCACAGACAAAAGTGCTCTATAGAAGCTAGATGTTATATCATTACAAAATTAGACGTGATTATGCCCTGAAACATCAAGAGTTCCTGACCTGTACATGCTCTTTTCATCTGGTCACATCTGGTCGACCAGAAGATTCCCATCATGTTCGAGGATCCAGCCACATATTGCCAGAAGGAAATCTGAGCATTTATGATGCTAAAAATCAAATCTGTGGGGCACTTATGTGAAGCTGCAGCACTGTTCATGGAAGAGTCAGTTTTCCAGTAACTGTACTGATGACCAGTGAGTTAGCTGCCAGGCTGCCAAAAGTCGTTTCCAAAGGATGACCAATGCTAGAAGTTTACCCTTCCAAATCTGGCATTAATTACCTTCAAGAGTCATGTGCAGAACGTGCTTCTGTTGTTCTTACTGACACAAATAGGACATGGCTCCACCTTTTACATGGTTAGTTCTGACTCCTAAAGAGTGAAAATAAAGTAAATAAAACTGGGTAAAAGTCTACTTGCTCTCATGTTTTCTGCTATTGCTTCATTAGTGCTGTTAATGTAGGCTCAGGAAACTACCAGTGAATCTTCTTGCCGCTGCTGCTCACACATTGCTTGAGCTTGCTTTGCTGCTTCATTGGCTGCAGGTCATGACATGGGCTCCAGAGAATCCTGGCATTTCAGTGGCTGTGCAACACTAGGATTCCCTTAGATATGACTACATAGCATGAGTAGGTTGCTGGTATGAACTTTGTAAAATAACTGGCCTGGCTTCAACCACAGCTGTACACTCCAATAGTGCAGATGGGCACGTAATGTTCATGACATGACAGGTGAAACACATAACACAATCCAGGTGTCCCTCATCCTTTAACAGAGTAAAGAACACACTCTTCCCTTTTGTCACTAATAGTCCTACATATATTCCTGAAACCCTTTCAGAAGAATATTTGGTAACAGAACATGGAAAAATTTGTCTTGTGTTTCTAGGCAAGGATTTCAGGAGTCAGAAAAGATGACAAGAGTCAACACTGGCAGTAATAAGTTAGTACATCTTGAGATAATACGCCTAACATTTTAGAATTAAAACATGAGAATGGCTGCAATGAAATAATTCCAATGCATAAATAGGGTTTCACTGTTCTAGATAATTGGGTAGTTGGGCGGGCAAAACAAAAGGATTGTTATGCCTACAAATGAGTTAGGAATAGGAAAATTGAATTTTTGCTGAGGTGCTTGTGTTACACAAAATTATCACTGTATAGACTTACATTCATGAAGGATACTAAACATTGCTTTAATGGTTACCAAATATCTGTACACTGCATTTGTAACTGTGGCCTAGTTGTATTTCTGGTTACAACCTCTTGTATTTCTTAGCAGAAGATGGACACATTTAAACCTCAGGAACATTTGTTTGCTTTACAGATTACATGGTCATGATTTAGCCTTAAATAATTAATCCTTTCATATCTTTGCTTCCTTCTTTTCTTCTGTGGTTGCACCTTAGAAATAACTTATTCCTGCTTTTCATTAAGTTGGTAACAACGTGTATACTTAGTGGAATAGCTATGTAGTATTTTTCCTCCCTTACATACCATTTCGTCTTGGTTGGTCCTGGCTGCAAAATAGCTGACCCATTTACTAAACAAATGTGCTAGAGACCTAGTTGTACCTTGGGACGTGTCCAACATAATTTGACTGTGTTGATTTTCTGGCCAGTTTTTTCTTTCCAGTAAGCCCAGTTGCTGATTTGGTAACAAACAAGGAATGATTTGTGTAGCACAGGCAGAAGGAAGAGTTCTGAAAGTCAGTTTACTTTCTTCTTGCAATTTATTTTTGAGTAGATAGTCAAGGCGAATAATTATTTGCTTAAAAGAGTTTTCTGCAACACAATTTTGATTAGCATTTTTGTCAAACAGCCATGGGGAGACTATCCAACACCTTCCCATTATTCATAGTAAACTTTCCCTCAGAAATACGTATCAGAAGAAACACGCTTGTGTTTGTAAATTTGTTCCTGAATATCAGAGTATTCTTACAACTGTCTTGGAAAAACAACTGGTTTTTAAGTTTATGACTCATGTGCCTTAAGAATCTAACATGAAAAACAACTCTATAACATTTCAGAAATGCTACAGGGATCCATTTTAACATTTCTAATGGGATTTTGTCATTGTTTTAACTGAAAGTGTTCAGTGGGCTTGACTTGAACTTGCTTGTTTTTCCCCAGATACTCCAGAAGTTGTTTTTCTTATGTAAAAATGAATAGAAAGTATAAGTGTTGAAAACCCCTGAAAAGTAAATAATGAAAAAGATCACCTACTTCGCTTTACTATCCATAATCAATATGCATTACCCTGCTTGTACTACTAGTAAACTATACAGATTAGTGGGCAAAATCCCCTTCACTAGGTCAATCAATGAGTGAGTGAAAATTAGGAGAGAAGAAAGAGAGAGAAGAAAGAGAGAGAGAGAGGACTAAAAAGCTGTCTATTATTGAAGTTATGCTGCTAGTGTGCTGTAAACCCAACTGCTTTACAAACAGAAGCAAAAAAGTGAAAATGAAAAAAAAAATGTTTTGTAACCCATCTTTCTCTTTCTCTTTCAATATTCAGAACTTGGGCAAAAGGTAAATGGCAACGTTTTTGCCAATCCGATAGTCCACTCTGTGCTACGGCCTTCTTCCTCACCCTTCCCAAAGCGAAACGCCTGGAGGATTCGTTGAGTCAGCAAAAATCAGCTCTCAGTTGCTCTACAGGGACAGGCTTTTGTTTCTTTTTGCTCATGAAACCGGTATGGATATTCACTATGCTTCAGTTCAAATACAGGCTGTAAATGGTTCTGTTTCTGAGGAAAAGTATGGAATTTCTGCATTTCATGTCAGCTGTGGCTTTCCAGTTTGGAAAGAATTCATGGCATATTTTGCTGTATGTACACTGTGAATACAGAAAATTCACTCACTTTAGAAAGTATTCTTAAATAATGAAGGGATTTTTTTTTGTTAATCTAAGCAGGGAAGCCACACTGATGCATGATTGCCAAAAGTTATTTGGTTTGTGATTCATGTTATGGTGGTCATTTTTCCCAGTACTTTTTCTACAGCATATACCAAAGTAAAAGATCCTTTGATTTCTGCCAACATTAACCAAGGGGGTTTTTTGTAGCTAACGAATCATTGCTTAGTTCTTACTTTGATTTCACGTATTATTACAAACAATTTTCAAAAGTATGTAAGAATCAAAAAGACCAAAAATCAAGACTTCTAATCTTTACAGTACTTCTGAAAATACCTCATGTCTATAAGCCAGATGTTTGATTGTTTGGATAAGCTATTGTGTTGATTTAAAAAAATCCTACAGTCTTTCTTTTTAACACTTGCTTACTTTCATACATTTCAGATTTTATTTAAACTTCATTCAAATGTTAAGGAATTAAGAGAGAAGGTGTTTCCTAAAAACAACAGAAACATGTTGTAAAGGAACAAAATCAGCATGGTTCAGAAGATCACATACATTATTGCATTGTCACAAGTGAGATTTTCTGAGTCCCAGAGCATAGGAGGTTTCATATCAATGGGCTAAAAACCTCCTAAAATACTACAAACCCCTAAATCACGAGTTGGGATCAGTTAAACATCATGAGTGAGCTTTGTGTTGTTTGTGCCTTCTATAAGGCACATATATTAGATGCAACATGGCAAATTCTCTCCCTTCACTGACCTACAGCAATCATTTTCAGCTGTTGATTCACCTAGAAAAGGTTTTCAGATAACTGCAAAAGAGATTGTAATGTATGCTTTACCTTGAGGGCAGGAGCAGTGAACAAACTTTGTTTAACAAACTCCGCTTGTTAAACAAAGAGATGCACTAATTTGTGGGAATTAGGTAAGTAATAAATTCAAATATTTGCTGAATATTTTGTAATTAGTTGAGAGGACAAAGCCTCAATCAACTAAAAAGAGCCTCCTCAATAAACTAAAATATTTGTCTATGTCTGCTGATAGTATTGGTTTGGACAGGAACTATTTACAGTGACATTAAAGGAAACACGGCAAAAATATATTTCACAATAAACCCCTGTTCTGTGAAATACTTTGCTTGTACTTTTATAAGCAATCGGAGGAAGCCTGACTGTCAGACAAATTCTAGAAAATAATGGAAAGTATATTTGTTTTGGAAAAATGTACTCTGCATTGTCTTCCTGACTTCCAGGATTAGGTCTGAATGCTATTAATTCAGGGTGACGGCAGTAGAAGAACGAATTTCGCATTTCTTTCTTTTACCCATCATCTGTGCCCTGTGCTGGTGCACAAATCTGTTTAAAGGGAGGGAAGCACAGGCCTACACCTGAAACATTAACGGCACTAGCATCATAAAAGTAAATCTAAGTATTTAGGGTCACTAAAGGAAACTGCACCTCAGACTGACCTACCTTCAAACCATGAACAGGAAAAAAAAAATCTTTAATTTATTTTTTTACTCTGTAACCTTTTCCTTTCGCCAGCATAAAAATTGAAGCCGGAATATTTTTTTCCCCTTCCTTCTCACAATTTACGAGATGAATTCGATATCTGGCTTACCCTTACAAATTGCACATTAAGCAATGGAGTCAGTGGATGCAGACTCGTACCATGCGACAGAGTCATGACATCTTCTATTGTTGACAGATACACTCAAGTTTTTTACTAGCACTTCCGTGTATGAATCTCACACAGGCTTGTTACTGACTGTAGCTTCTTCTGGGCTTCACCGACAGCCACACAGTGCCATCTGATGTCCTCAAAGAGCAATAAACTGTTTCTAAAATCTGTTACGTCACCTAAAGGCCAAAATCTCAAAATTAGAACTTGACCATCACAGAACATTGCTTCCCAAGCCGACCTGCAAAAGACCCTCTAAATGACTTGCCTCTGTTTTCATCAAACAATTCTAACCTTGCGTATGAAATGATAGGTTCTGAACTAATCATTACTGCAGCACTGTCTTAGTATTTTACACGTGTTGGATACTAACTCTCTCACACACATGTAAACATCCATACGCAAATTTGTTAAAATTGTATTCATGCTCCAGAAGGGCTTTAAAATGGCTTCTGACAAAGCAAGATCCAGCTCTTCGCAGAACCACGAACAGTCGCTGTCAAAATCCACACTATGAAAGTATTTGAAAGAAGTTAAAAGAACGAAGCACCTTCTAGATTCCAAGACTGTTCTACCAATGTACAAATGTGCATGTGAATATTTGTATCTTAACACAGACAAAATGTGTTTGATCATCCCAGGGGAAATGCACACAGTTGCCTCTGCACAGTGCCAACAGCACAGGGGATGCTGGCAGGAGCAGGTGACCCTTTTTGGGGCCAGGGACTGTTTTGCATGCGAGGCAGGCGCAGACGGCGGTGAAACACGGCCATCTACCGGGCTCTGGCTCAATTTCTTTGAGCAGCCTTGTCTTCTCACGTCCAGAAATTCAGTTCTGCAGCATGAAATCTCGGCCCGGCCCATTTCAGTGGGAGTTTTACTTGCATTCATGGGTTATAAATGATGATGTTTCTTAGTGATTGGCATTTATTTTGGACACGTTTAAGCACAGAAGTGAGTGAGGACTGCAGCACATGGATTATGGAGTCTCATACTGGTAAACTGCCTTTGAATTTCCCCACAGGATTTGAGCCCATTGCAAGCCTTGCAGAGGATTAGCCATGTTTCAATTCAAATATTTGCTGAATACTTTGTAATTAGTTGAGAGGACAGAGCCTCAATAAACTCAAAAGAGCCTCCTCAATAAGCTATTTGTCAGTATCTGCTGACAGTATTGGTTTGGACAGGAACTGTTTACAGTGACATTAAAAGGTCAGGTAATGAGACCCGGAGCCACCTGCTACGTTACAGTATGTTGGAATCTTACTGCAATGTATTCCGTACTGAAACACACATGGAAGACACTTTAAAATTTAACTACAGAAAGCATTCGTCTTTATGGCTAAACAGATAGCTGTGTATTTTGTAACAGACAGTGGTCTACAAGTATGTACTTAGGACAAAGCTATCAGGAGTCAGCTATGTATACGTAACACAGGGTTTTTTCCCACTGTGATATGGGGACTCAAAACCTGCAAGCTTTCAACATAATAATTAAATACTTCAATAATTTAATAATTAAAAGTTAGGTCCCCTCTGTGTGTAGGGAACCAACTTTTCTTTCTCTGTGACCTCCTTGGTTCTGCCTGTTTAATAGCTCAGGACAGTAATTGTCCATCACTTTTTAGGCACTGAGAAGGTTAGAAGATGCTGCTTTGCAGTCTTTTTGCAATAGGAGATCATTGCACATCCCTAAATAAAGAAAAAATTCTAAGATCACAGCTTGACTGTTTTCTATCTTCTCTCAACCGCATCATTTCTAACTGCAATTAGAAATTAGTCTAACTGGACATTTTATCAACAATTTTCAAAAGAGATTGTTCAAAACCAATTAGAATGAAAGTGTATGTGTTAAGGGAGGCCTAGCAGTTAGTGCATCAGATTAGCATGTAAGACACATATTCAGTCACAGTCCTTGTCATATCAGACAAACAACACGGACTTTCTGTAGGCAGGGAGTCACTCTGAAGTACCTCTACGAGGTTAGCCCTCTGTGGAGACGTTCAAAGACAGCCCTCCGATTCAGGCTTCGGGACTGGGAAATCGTTCCTCTTTATGTACTGGGGAATTTGCTGGTTTGGTGACAGCTACCTCATGCCCACTGACTGGAAGTTCAGTCTGGGACCTGAGAAACCCTTCCTGTCAAAACCGAGACATGTACTCCCACAGAAAGCCTTATTTTTTAACAAGCACGTTTTTTATTTAGGGGAGGAGGACAGAGTTTCATAAAAATTCATAGCCAGGCTATCTGACATGATTTTGACCTTGCTACCACAAACCTGAACAGGGTTTCCACTCTTAAGGTTAACCCCCCTGCCCCCGCCACACGCCGTGCCTCAGCAGGGACGCGGGTGCCCTTGCCATCCCTGCAGCACCTCAGGGCTGCAGCTGATCCACGTCCTGCGTGGGCCAGAATAAAACCAGAATCGACCCAGACGCCCCGTTTAGGCACGTCCCGGGCCGCAGCCATCACAGCCGTTCAGCTGCCTGGTGCAGCTGGTGTTGAGCAAAGCCGGCCAGCCGAGCCGAGCAGGGCCTCACAAAGCTCCTGACGTTTTCGCCAGCAAACTCGGGGTTTATAAACCTCCTCCCGTCCCTTTCCCCTGCCGCCTCCACACGCCCTCAGCGCGCACCCAGCACCCGCTAGGCCGCGGCCGCTGCGGGGGGCTGGACCCGGCCGCGGC
>VZSC01014161.1:427864-489481 GCA_013398225.1 Steatornis caripensis
TCAGAGCATATTGGCTAAAATCTGTAAGTTCTGTAGGTAGTTAACTTCTCATTCCCTAAATCTGATGTTTACAGTTTGATTCTTGATTCATGAAGTGTGTAAACTGTATCTGAAAAATTCGCTTTAGGATATCAGTCCTGGAGTGTTTCTTCTGTCCCCCCTGATTCGAGCTATTAGGAGTTCTATGGACTGAGTGGAGGTACATTTTTAACAATAAGAGTCAAATGGCTTTATTTACTGCTTTTTAAAGGTAGTTACGCAGTTTTTATTTCAGTATCCTGTATGTACGTAGGCAGAAACCCCATTTGTGCTTTTTACCTGTGATTGTTAATTAACAGTATGCCCAGAGGTGTAAATTGTTTCTGTATGCTCTGTATTTGCCTGTTCTAGCTAGTATGCTTTGGTTCATGTAGTGCTGGGGGAAAAAAACAGGTACTTGGATTTTGTGTTTATGTTACTAAGAGAACTTCTGTGTCTTAACTTGCCTCCTGACAAAAACAGGAGTAGTTCTGTAGTAACTGTAGAAAAACACTGGTCTTGGTTTTGTTCTTCAAGGCGCGCAGTTTACATGGTTTGTGTTTTCAAGCTGCTTGTTTCATTAAGACTATAAGGATCCATCAGGTAGCATGAGCTTAGAAGCCAGGAGCCGTACACTCTGGTCAAAGCTTGCTTGATGAAGTATATAAACTCGAGCAGTTCACATGAGTGAAAGCCTGACTAATTTTGACTGGGCCTACTCTTTCCTGACCGGTCTGGAAAATCTGTTGCCTGAGTTTCTTCAAAAATAATGACTGCACAGTGCTGCTCTTTAAGTTGGTTGATATTGCAAGCTCTAAAAACACTTAAGGAAGTTGTTCTGAAAGGTTTAAAATTGGAGGGCAAAGTCACCAAGCTGTCTCTGAAGAATATTGGGGTTTATACACTCACCTACAAATGAAAGAAGAGAATGAATCTCTGAAAAACACTTAGTATTTTCTGTTACTCGTAATAGAAGTGATTTTCTATGCACTATGCTCAAGATAGTTTCTGTGACCATCAAGACAGGTGTTTCAGTTATGTCATTTAGGTACTTGAATTTGACAGGGTGTACTGATGATTGCTTTTCCATATATTCTTGTTGTGTATATGAAATGACAAATCAGTTAAAGTTGATTTCATTGGTTTCCTGCAGGATTTTTTTAAGTGACTTATCCTGTGTGTGGCAGGGAACTGATTTTTTAAAATGGTGCTTTAAGAAGTAAAAGTATTTGCTGTTGTGTTTTGTCATCTTTAGCGCAAGACCAATAAGCAGAGCTCTTGACCTTGGAGCCGATATTGTTGTGACGGGTAGATGCGTTGATAGCGGGATTGTGTTAGGACCACTTATTCATTCTGTAAGTACAAGTTAATTTCAGCATGATAATGAACACATGTGAATGAATATTCAGCAATCATTGTCAGACAATTTTTGTGAAAACGTAGATACTAAATTACAAATAATGAGCACCTTAATTTTTTTGCCCCCCTCTACATGCATCAAATGTTGCCAGCTTTCACTTCTCCTAAATTTACAGCAGGGATATTTATGAACTTGTGTATCAAGAGGCAACTGGAAAGCGTTTTGGGGGAGTTAAGGAGGTCTTGCCATGTTTCACCAGTATTTCACTCTTCATTCTGCCCCCCTCCCTTTAAAATTTGGTGTGCAAGGTTAAAAAAACATATATTTTTCTTTACCACATGGTGGCGATAGTTGATCTCACGTTGGTTTTTGGCGGTGGGGGGGTGTAAGCACATGGGGTGGTCTGAAACACTGGTCTCTTTCCAGTGGGTAAGCAGTTTTGGTTTGGGTAGTTGAGTTTCAATGCAACATTTCTCAAATTCTTTGAATTTCAACAAATTATACAAGCAGGATATGTGGTTTTGTGAAGTATTTTGAGTAGGTTATACATTTTTGTGAATGACCACAGACTGTGAAATACGGAAGCTTTCTTTTGATGCTTTTTTTTTTAAATGAGGATTTGTGTTAGTGTCTAGTTACAAATGTCCTTTCTAAAACTTCATACTCTTCTGACTTCATGCATATCAAACATTGCCTAATCTAGAATTAAACTTTCCTATTTATAATTGCCATTATGACTCGTTATTTGATTCCTAGCTGTTTACATTCTCAAAATAGCTGTCAGTTTGTATTATCTGCTCCAGAGAGGCCTTATCTAATTTATTGAAAGGTTTTAGGGAGATTTCTGTGAAGTTCTAAATAAGAAACAATGAATGTATTACTTGCGCTGTGTTGAACTTCAGAAAAATAACTTCTAGTTAAACAGAAAACGTACTTCCAGTTTTTGGATGACTGGTAGTACTTCAGGAACTGATAATTTTCAGAAGACGAAAAAACAGTGGTTTGCTTGCATGACACAAAGTAGGTGCTAGACTTTTAAATGTCTGAGTTATGCAAGTTTTTAATAATACGAATATTGTACTTCCATTTATTTTTTAAGAGAGTGTGAATTTGAGAATTTTTATTTCTTTGGGTGTATTAATAAGAGGAAAACTGAAATACATCAGAGGTGTCTTACTAATTTACTGGATAGCAGCTCAAATCCATGTCCAATTATTGTTCTTTAGATTTCTGCAGTTAAGTAAAATTGTATCCAGTGCATTTTTACTCAAAGCAGTGAACGTACTATGTGCGTGAAACTATGTGCGTGAAACTATGTGCGTGAAACTTTTGTATATATAACTAACGTATTTGTATTTTTCTTCTAGTTTGGCTGGAATAGGGATGAATTTGACTTGTTAGCTGCGGGAAGGTAAATGATATGAGAAGAAATGGGTAAATTTGTATTTCATATACAATGTCAGGATAACAGAACTTTAAGTGCTTTGTGATTTTGCATATTATTATTGAATTCATTTATTTGAATGTTTCTGTTAGGTTTTGGGTTTTTTTTAAGGCTCACTTCATACTCTTTTATTTGGAATTGAAATTATAAAAACTTCATTCTGGAACTAACTTAAAATGAAGAGAGTAGTGAATGGTTTTATTTGACAGCTTAACTTTCTCTTCTGGTCCATTTTGTGTCATGAGATGAAATCTTATGCTACAGACCAGTGATTCCCAGCTTTTTGTGTTTCGCCATCACTGTTGATGTGGTAGCAGGTCTTATCCTCAAAGATGCACAGAAGGAGGTTCAGTCGGAGGGCAGCATCCTCGTATGGTGTTGCAGAAGCTTAATGTCGGTACCCCTGTTTGCAAACCTTAGTCATAAGTACTAAGGTTACGAATCTGATGCAGAAAGCATAGAGTAAAATTTCACTGCCTAATTTAACTTTCTGCATCATCTGACTGCATTGAGGTCCATAAAAATGAGTAACTGCTTAGGTAACCAAAGTACACCTAGTAGTATTATGCTTCGACCTCCTGTTGCTACAGCGTGAATGTGGAGAGAAACTCTGGCTCCACTGAATTGGGGGTGACAGAGGTGATGATTTTTCCTGTAATTCTGTTGAGTGTTTATGGAGTATCTCAATCAAAGATTTGAAAATCATAATACATCGTCATAATACATTGTCCTTCACTTTGGAATTGAGATCTTGTATCTCTAGATTTAAAAGTGCGCTGTGCATATTAAGTTACACACAATGCAGACTGCTAAGGTAATGAATTTAGAGCAAGATTTCTTGAAATGACCAATGAAACTTGTTTTGTGGTGTCAGATAATGTTTTAGGTGTTTGTTTGTTTGGTTTTTTTTTTTTTTTCAGGAAATTCACTTGATTCTTCATGTAGAAGTTACTCCTTTCAACTCTTCATATATTCATCTTTTTAGAATCCGTTGTTATGTTTAATGCACAATTTATAAATGTAATACATGCCTGTGGAGGAAAAAAGCATGTTCTGTAACTTAGCTTTATTTCCATTGCACTATTATATTTGAAGCTGTATCTGTGAAACTTGGTTTTACAGAATATTTAGTTACTTGAATGCCCTTTTCCCAGCCTTGCAGGTCATCTCATTGAATGTGGTGCTCAATGTACAGGTGGAATATTCACTGATTGGCATGCAGTACCAGACTGGTAGGTAACCATGGTATTAGCATGTGTGTTTGTAGTGGACCAAAGATGGTATTTCCTACTATATCTGTGTTGTGAAAAATGCTTCTGCTTTACTGTTTTGGGCGAGGCAATATGGGCCTCGTGATATTTTTCTGCCTTACTGTTACTCTTCTATGAGGTCTATTCTCCCTATTGCAGGCTTTCTTTCTGGTCAACTGGGGCTTTTCTTTGTTGACTTTAGAAGCAGATGATTTGAAAACATTTTTAGCCCTTTGATTCCCCCCCGCCCCCCTTTAGATTTTTTTCTGTTTCCTTTTTTGTCATCTGCTTTTTGGAAAGATTTGCTGTTGGCTTTAATGTGTGATTGTAATGGAAAAGACAATATGCATGTTTTGGATGCTCTTTCATCAGCCTTCAGTTAGATCAGAGTTGCCTACTGTTCAGTCACAAATTTTTCAGGAATTGCTGTGGTAGGGATGAATGTATGCCACAGTCATGTCCTGCTGTATGATCTGAACTCCACAGATGTATTGAGCTCTCAAGCCTTTCAAAAAGTCACATGTGTGTCTTGTGTTCAAACCCACTGACTTAAGATTTTCATGTGGGTAGGTCCTTCAGCCTGCTGAGAAATACCACAAGGAAGGACTAATGTAGCCTGCTTTTGACCAACTTCTTTTCTAAGAGTAGTATAAAACACAAGGAACGTGTTGTGCACAGGATGAGTGATTCCAGTTGCAGTTTATTGCTGTTTTCCTTGGGATGAGAGGGAGGAATCTTGTCCTGCACCGCGTCGTGAAAAAGGCAGTGCTTCCTTTACATGGTGGAAGAAAGGGCTGAAGAGCAGTGGGAGAGATGCAGGACAGAAGGGTGGCTTTCATTGGGTGTGTTCCTGCTCCCGAGTGGACCCTAGGAAGGAGGCCACCAGGGACAGCGTGTGGTCTGGGTGGATGAACCCACAGGACGCTGTGCTGTGCACTCTGAAGAACTGCTCTCCTGAGTTAGTTCCCTAGGGCTGCCAAGCTCTTTTGTTCTACTTGTGACTGTTACTGATTCAGAGCATGATCCTGAAAGGTGCGTTCTGTTTTTCTGAGTTCCTGAACACTGCTGATTTACAGGTGAAGGCACATACGGCATTGAAAGAAACAGGTTCAGACACTTCTTTTCACCTATTAGAAGTCTACTAGCCCTGAATAAACTGCAGTCAGTCTTCACTGTTGTGCTCAGTGGGAAATCAAATGAGAGGATTTATAGTAACGAGACACTCTATTCAGTTTGGAAATTTGTGACTGCTAATCTTACTCCTATTCTGATGTATCTCCTGATTATTTTATTATGCTGTATCATGAAACTCCTTAAAATCTCCTGTGACGCCAAAAGACCTTGCTTTACAAAAGAATGAAAGAAAAAACCACAATACTGTTTTTCCTATTAAAATACTTGGTGGTTCTTTATTTCTAAGGATTTTTCTGTGAGAAATGGCAGTCTGGTTTAAAAAAAAAAGGACGTTTGAGTATATTAAGCTATGAGCTACTGGAATGGGAGTGGAATGGGAGTAGCTAATTTTACAGACAAGTGTACATACTTGTATATGCATAGCTAATACTTGTCTGTGTGTCTATATATAAAAATCATATAACTGTCTAAAATCATAGTAGTTCTTGTGGCTTGGAGCTGACTGGTGCTGGCTTCAGTCACTACTAAAGAAGATAGAAGGTTAACACCCAATACTGCTCTGCTACCTTGCCCCCGTTGATCCACATGCATACTTCTGAACCCTGCATTATCTGTGCTAATGTAACAGTAATTTATTTACCTTCAGGTTAAGTCTACTAAAGAATTAATCACAGTGCCTTGAAACTAGTGTTTTTGTTTGCAAATTGAAAAAGCCTTAGGCATTTAATTGATGAAATTCTTGAAATAAAAGGATGTTACACATCAGCCTGATAAACTCCTAAAGCTAGTCAAAGCCAAAATAATGCGTGAGCTTTAATTTTATGTTTGGAGAGGCAGAGTAGAAGACTGACTAAAGTGGACTTGTGGTCCAGCACACATTTAGGATACAGGGGGAAGGAGGGAGGGGAGGAGACTTGTTAGGAAGCTTTGCTACTTCCTGCCTGCCCCTCCCCAGCAGTAAATTGTTGTTTTCTATAATTAGGCCCAAATGCATGAAGGGGAAATATTATGAAAGCTTTTGGGCTGCAGAAAAATCCATTTTCCATTTGATAGCTTAGTAGTAACCTGTTGACTCCTTAAGTTAAAGAAACTTGATGGGATGGATTTCTTGTTATTTAGACAGTCTGAATCCATTTTGAGTGCATGCTGGTAATGCATTGCATAATAATGCACAGTAATAATGTGATAGTTCATAGTTTCAGTAGCGACCAAAACATGCAATGCCTGCTGCTACCAACATTACTTCTATTGCCAGTAGGTCAACAGAGCTCTGACAGAGTTTGCAGAAGTTACTTGACTATAGTCTCTTAATGATTTCTCCCTCATTTAAAGACAGCTATGTTTTTAGCAGTCTTGTGAAAGTAAGTGCAATTTAGGGCTCAGTCAATCCATAGCATCTCTGATGCATAATGTTACATCCAAACCAGCCCAGCAAAGTCAGTACATGTGGGGGGAAGAAGCAAAGTGAAATCTTTGTGTTTGTCATTAAAGTGCCTTTCACATACGAATTTCTCACTGCTGTGGGTGCATTCATGCAGCCAAGACCCCTTATCACTCAGCTCTGCAAACATTTATTGGACCTTTATGCTAGAGCTTAAGAAAGCCGTTCACAGCATTTATGCTGTTCTCTGGTGACTAAACGCTAGAGGGCAATCTCTCCCTCTTCCTCACACCTTGCAGAGGGTAGGTTTGGTTATGATTTGACTCTGGTCATTTTTTGACTCTTGTTGGGGCTTTTTTTTGTCCCCGAGAACAGTAGTCCATGTTGTGCTTCTGTCTTTGGCTGCTGAAAAAGGTTAAGTGTAGTGTGAAGGAGGAGTGATGAGTGTGAGTTTTTCTAACTTGTAAACAATAAAGGAAGAATTTATCAAATTTTAGGCTTATAAACCTTATCTGTCTATAGTTTATGCATAAGCAAAAATAATTAGCTATGTAAACAAGAGCACTTTAAATTGAACTAAGAAAAGCCAGGCAAGTCAGAGTCAGAGCTCACATTCCATGCATATACTATCATGTCTCTGAATATTGAGGCACTGGATTGGGCCCACTTCATTCATCCGATGTAGTTTTTTAGAGGTTTTTTTAATTATTATTATCTTGAAATGTTTGACGTAGACCATTTCTGGGAACTTGATTCTGCTTGCAAAAGGGTGCTCAAAGTCTCAGGAATGTTCATGGGGTATATTGTGGCAATTGGATGGTTAGCTGTTAAAACCTAAGCTATTCTTTCTTTTTCTTTGTTGTCTTGGTCAAGTAGGCTTTTAACGTAAAACAAGTAAAGTGAATGTACCAAGTCGTGACCCTCCAAGTTACTTTACTGTAGCTGATACAAGCCAGACTTAGGTCAGCAGACAAGAAATCAACTAAGGCACTGGGATTTCTTTAGTTGTGCTGGAGCTATCTCCTTAATGTATTTGACTTAAGGGCAGGAATCTTGAAACGGCACACAGGTAGAGGGGATAGATGCTGTTTACTTTTCCAGTGAGAGGAAGGCTTCTTGACTCACCTTGTGTGGATTCTCTGGTGCTTAGCAGAGAAAATACAAGAAACTGTTAGTTCACAGTTTATGGAAGACTAATGTGCATTCTTAAATGACTGATTTTAAGTAGATGCTATTAAAAAAGGCACTCACTCCTTTTTTGTTATTTGTGTAGTAATATATGTCAGCAGATGGTCAGAGGAAGTGATAATTCATCACTGCTTCCTATTTAACCTCTAGCGCGCAGCACTCAATAGGGAATTCACGCAATGTGTCAAAATGAACTGCGATGCCAGAACTATACTGATAATGTACAGCTCTGTATTTAATTTAATTTAACCCCAGACATTGCTGTCTGTTGCTATTGTTTAGTGCAGTGGGTGATTAGTACGTTGTTTTGTTTTGTCTTGAAATGCAGGAGACAATAAACTAATGCTGATCAGTAGAGTAATCATTTTGAGGAGATGATAAACACTGACATTTTGCACTAAGCCAAGAGTGTACAGTGGTTGAGACTGCATAATCCTCTGGCCTGGGATGACCAAAAGGGTAAGTCAATAGTTGTAGTCTCTTAAGGGCTGGATCCAGATTGCTGATTGGGACTTGCTGGATTCTGTCCAAGTCCCAAAGTCTTGCAAGGATTCTGTCCAATTGGGACTTGCTGGATTCTGTCCATGTCCCAAATTAAGCAATGTGGAATGCCTATTTCTTTGTAGCACCATCTATTCCAGGCAGCTGAAAACACCAGGCAGCCTGTCTGATTGGCCTGAAATTGTCTAGGCATTATGTGCACTGAAATGCCCTAGTCAGAGGAGATCAGTAGTGCAATCAATAAATTTTGCCTAAATCGGAATTGCAGCAGAAGTTAGGAAACATGTTGGTACCTACGTGTAAAGAGATGCATATACCTTACCGTAAGTTGGAACTGATCTTGCCTGACACATTTTAGCTGTTTTGAATTGGTTGTAAAAACACTGCTAGAAAGGGTAGCAGTTTCTACTTTTTGCCTAATAGCATTGCGGTTAGAATGCATGCCTGGGGAGTTGAGAAGTGTAGCTTAGAGCTCTCCTCAGTGTGACATTCATTGAGTCACATCCCAGGAAACTGCATTAGCTGTGAAGCTAAAAGTTCCTACCACAGCCTGCTTGGACCCTGGTTCACTTCCATGTCACATGCATTGCCATGGTATTTTTGGTTTTTGTTTTCTTTCTTGCAACACCTTGCCCTGCAAGTAAATGTGCTACACTAACTGTCCCGTCTTCTGTTGCCAGTAATCTCCTAGGTCTACTGGTACTGGCTAGAATGAGATACTTGAGGGGTTTGGCACCTTACGAGGGAAGAAGTACCTACTTTATCTCAGACAGTGTCTTTCTCCCTGAGCCAAACAGGACCCGGTACTAATCATGAATTCTGTGGCAAAACAAGAGGGAAGACTGTCTTGACAGCTGCCCAGAGACTGAACAGTGCATTGTCCCAGAACAGAGGAAGATCTCTGCTTAGACGGACCATGTTATCATCTGACATGCCATAAGCTGTAACACTTCTGAGAGCCAAACTGAAGGAAAACCAGCATTTTGCATGGAAAGCATTAATCCAAGAGTAAGTCGTTGGCAGGCAGAGAACTGACAGAGGAGACTCAATGTCAGAGCCTAGAGTAGGACAGCAGCTGTAGGTGGCTGATGAGAAGGTGGCTTCTGCAGCAAAACTGGTTCTGGAACTTCATTACCCCTGTGCTGTAGGCAGTGAGAACCTGCTTTAACTGTGGACTCCTCACCTAGCCTCAACTCTGAGGGGGTTTCTGAGGTTTAATCTTAGCTTGGGATTTATTCAGTGCTTTGGTTTACTAATGTGTAATACCAAACACGCAACCCAGAACAGACATTTTGGATAAAAGAATGGTAGTTGTCATCTCCTTTCATAAACTGATGTATATTGCTTCTGTATTTTAACTCGGTGTTAAAAGATCTACTCAAAATGTTTTAAAAGTAGTACTTTTATGTTTATCTCTAGTATTTTATTTTATTAGTTACATGATCATGTAATTTTAATTAGAATTCATTTAACTAGTTTCTTTTCAAAATTGTTTAGATTACTTGATAATTGCCCCATCCTAGTAGGGGGTTTTATCACTAAACTGATGCAATTCTTTTATTACTGAAGGGTGCCATTTGGCCAGTGTTCTGCTTTGGATACCACGACTGTAGTTGCTGCCGAAGTTCAAGTTCACGCTTCTGTGATTTAACTGCCCTGCTACGCTGTACAAAATTACAGTTTGGCTGTGGGTTATGGGCAGCATTAAGTTAGCCATCCAGTTACAGAGCGGATGAAATGTTGTGTGTAGTTGTTCAGCAAAACTTACAAGTGAATTGGGCAAAGAGTTACTTCTTTCAGTGGAAGTGCTGATCAAGGTGATGGTGTGATCATAGTACCTGTGGTATGTGCTAGAATACCCCATTGAGGTAGCTATTGCTGCTAGTGAACTCTAATGCCGGGTTTAAGTAGTTGTCACTTGACTGAATCATGCCATAGGGGTGACTTAGCCTCATTTGTTTCCAAGCTGAAAATTAATTTTAACTAATGTCTTTTAGCAATATACAAAATACATTTTTCTCTTAAACATGCATATGTTAATGTAGGTTATTATTGGCATCTACAACAAGGTGGTACACGATGTATGTATTTTCCCCAGTCATCCAGTTACAATACGATGGAATCCAGGGGCTTCTTGCTTAATTCATTGCATCTCTTATGTTTTGAATTGTTAAAAAGTGAGGGAAGCTTTCAACACTGACATGACCTGGGAGAACACCCTTCATCTGCAACTAACTGAGCAGTCAGGGAAGTTCATTGGGTGGTGTTGGACCTTGAGGAGGAAACATCCCTCACGCTTATCTCAGATGAAGGCAAAAAGTCTCCCCCACTAACTGTTGAAACAGTAACAATGAAAGAGATGACCAAAGAGTAAGTCACCGATTATAGGGGCTTTTTATTGACCTTCTGGGTTGTGGGATTCAGAATGGTTTAAGTATAGCTAAAAATTCTTCTCTTCCTCCCAAATGCTAGGTCGCACCTAGCATGCCTTTCCTAGAAAGACTTTTGGTTTTCGTCTTTGGTTTTTTTTTTGGGGGGTGGGAGGTGTGGTTTGGTGGGGGTGGTGTTGATTGTTTTGGTTTTGGTGTTAGACTGTCTTCTCTCCTTCATACAATTTTCTTAGAAGCTTTGGGTGAACACTTTGCTGCAAGTGGTAAGAGCTGAGTGTCTTTTTTATATAGCAAATATGTCTCAACCTTAGAGGCTATGTAGAAGCTGTTCGAGAAAGTACATTTGTACCTGTATGGTCTCCTTCCAGCTACTCTGGCAGCATAAAAAATTCCGCCATAAATATACTCTGACTTTGGCCCTAAGATAACAGGAAAAAAAAAAATCTAGAATAACTTGTATAAAAAAATAGCTGATTCCATTCAATTATTTGTATTCACCAAGGTGGGTTTTTTTTTGTTTCCCCTTATCTGTTCAGTGGCTTAAATAGTTTCAAAGACCAGTCTAATGAAGTATAACCTTTACTGAATTGTTGTAGGCTTTTCTAGGTGTCCTTCAGCTAATATGCTTTCCAAGTTTTGTACACTATCAGTATTAAAGTTGCTGATTTCTGGTAACAGAGCTCGTCTCTTAATCCTTTTTTAAAATAAGGGGGTTATGTTTGAAGCTTCCCAATGATAAGGAATCTCTTCAAACTCCCATGAACTTTTACAAATGTCACTTAAGAGTTCACTGGTTTCTTTGCTTACTTCCTTCAAAACTTTGTGGATTTATGTTATACAAACTATGTTCATCTAACCTTTGCTGATAACCAGTTTGGTTGTATGTTCAGCACATTGTTCCCACTAGCACCCAAAAGTAATTAATTTCAGGGGTGGACTGATTTTAAGTATGTACAAAGGACCTGAAGGTCATTGACTTTAATGAGAATGGTGATGTTCACCACCTTTTATTATTAGGACCTTTTTAGGACAGTTTTGTCTTTGCAAGGGGCTGTGTCTCCAGACTCCTCTTTTGTTCTTTTTGTGTCTCCGGGACGCTTCATGTGCACGTGTTTACAACTTCTATGAGAGATGAGTGAGCCAGGTATCCTTTTTAGAAGAATATTAAGGCGCTATTTTAATTTTCAGGTACTTTTTTTTTTAAGTCATTACTTGAGCTCAAATTCTCTGTAAAAAAAATAAATGCCTTTTAGCCAGGAAAGCAGATAGCTGGATCTCGTCCACATAACCCTGAAAATTCTGCCGTGCTCCTGTAATGACCAGCATGTGCCTCTTACAGAAAGTGATCAAGTAACTCATAGTATATTACTCTTGCGAGAATGTGAGGAGGAAGAATGTTTTCATTTACAAACATGTCTATGATTTGCTGTTTTACTGCTTTGCTTTTTGCTATGCCTCAATTTTCTGCTCATTCTGTCTTTTGTTATTGTTCTGGGATGAAGATCTTAACTTTCATATATCTTTCTGTTTTCTCATTATAACTTTTCTGTGTATGTTTTATTATTAACATGTGAAATTGTCCTTAATAGGTGTGATTATTCCTGTTTTCTGCTTCCCTTCATCTCTGAGGCTTCCAGCACAGCCTGTTCTTCCTGCTTTGTCTGCCTTTTCACAAATCAGAGTGCAGGATGCATTTACATGTCTTCACCTTCATGCTGTGTGTGCTGCTGTAGCCAGACTAGGCTAGAATTAGCAATCATGGTTTTTCTCCTAAGTTTACCTCTTTAATCATAGTCCTCTAATTCTTCCAGCTTGTTTTTACTTTAACCATTTCTGTTAGTGTCCTTCTCTGTTCCCTTCCCCACTTCTGTCTGTCTCCTGTTGGTATCTGTTGTTATAGTTGCACTCCTTTGCCAGGCAATAAAATGCGTACTCTTAGTTTGGTTGCATAGCTTGTTCAGTGCTTTTTCTTCTGTATGTTTCTGCAGAAACAACAGATATTTTATAACTCTTGATCAGTTTTATTTAAGCAGTCATTACCATAAAATTTTGATACATTGTTACTCATTTTTCTGTTCACTTTCCCTTTGCATTTATAGTGTTTGTTCAATGTTTTTCATATTGCAGGCACAACATAGGCTTTCCCATTGTAGAATGTTCCTCTGAAGGAGACTTTATTCTTTCCAAACCACCAGACACAGGAGGACTAATCTCTTTTGGCACTGTAGCTGAACAGTTGGTCTACGAATTGGGTAATCCTCAGCGCTATCTTTTACCAGATGTGACATGTGACTTTTCCGAAGTTTCGATCACTGAAATTCCAGGTTAGTCCTCTTACATGTTAAGAGATCTGTGTCAGTGAACTGGATTATCAGACTAAAGCAGTTACTTTAATTTCCATTTTCTCTGCATATTTCTTGTTAAAGCAGTTCCTTAGAATGTGATACTGTATTAAACTGATTTTTTCAAGGAATTTTGCTAGGAATTTTTAGAGGTTTTAACCATACTCTTGTTTATGTTATTGGCTGACCGATTTAAATCTTTGATCACTACTCCTTTTGCTTTACTTCTTAATGCATGCCTTGCACCTACCAAGTCTTTAAACTATGTATTCTGTGTAAGCAATGTTGAGGTAGCAACGCTATGATTTCAGGGTTTTTTTTTAAACGGCAGCTCAGTTTTTTTTCTCAAAAGTATGTATGCTTTGTACGTGTTTTCTCATATGGTGTTTGAAATGTTAGTAACAATGGAAATGTGTCTTTCAAAGCACTACATGGTGTTTTTCTTAGGTATTTAGGTGGATCATTTAAAGTGGTAGAAACGTGCTTAGGTATAGGATTGTCACCGGGGAATCTGTGTTCGAAAAAGTTGATTTGCTGTCTTTGAAACTCTCAACAGCCAGTAGACTAAAGATGGATATAATGTATGTTCTGCATTTACCTTTAAAAGCAAAATAAATAAAAAAACCCCAGACTTAACAGCTTTGAAGATCTGTAGGTTGGATAAGACAGCTTGAAAAAACATTTAACTACAGTCACTTGAAGTTTGGTTTTTACTGCATCTGTATTCTATATGCTTTTTCATTTTAGTAGAACTTATGTGTGACAGTATGCTGCATGTCTTTATAAAACTTAGAACAATTAAAGTCTCAAATTAAAAACTTACTGTGATAAAACTAACACTGTAGCATCAAAAATATTTTGCTTCAATAATAAAAGTGCCGGAAAATTGTACAGTGAACCTTCTGCTCATGCAGCATAACCAAATGACAGTCTGATAAGGCCAGCTTGCTGCTCTTAGCCACTAGTCGTCCTTTTTTTTTTTAAAGAAACCCTAACCTTCCTATGAACTTTTAGCTTGCAAATGACCCGATATGACATGTTTGAACTTAAAATGAACTTTCACATGAACTTTCAGTTAGCCCTCTTAGAAATATAACAGATGGAAAATGGGCAGATTTCTTAAATATTTTTAGTTTGAAGTGCTTTGACACGCACACCAGCAAAAACAGGCAAGCTATCTATTTTTGCTGTTTACATTGCTGATTTTATTGTCCTGCTGGATTACTTGCGGAGTTTGAACTGAGAGGTGCTTCGGTTTTCTTGTTGTCAATGGATGTTACGCATTTTGTTTGGGCTTTTTTTTTTTTTTTTTCATTTTATTACTCCTTCACGTAGAACACAAAACTCTTCCAGGTCTTCACCCTGACTGTAGGGATGTTGTTCTGTATTGAGAGAGTTAAATTAACCTTATGGCAATCTTGCAGAGAGTGTGATGATGTTATTTGAGTGACATGTAAAATTCCTGCTAGTCATATTCACTCTTTCAGATACGTTCTGATTTCTTCAGAGTAGCTGTCTAAAGCTTTAAACTGCTTCCTAAATACTTGCAAGCACAGGTTAGGTATAGGTGAGCTACAGTATAATTCTGTCTGGCATGAGGTGTGGATCCTGCACTGCTGATTTTTCAAAGAGTTGCATCTATTGATTCTCTTCGGTTAAAGCTTGAACCTGATGTCATGGCAGCAATTTTCTCCGGTTTCTTTTTGGTGTTAATATTCCTAACACTGAACGTGGTAGATGCCCTGGAACATGCATTCAGACTGTTCTGTTTCTGTTACTGACAAGAAGGCTAAAGTTAAGCTTTCCCTTCGCTTACTGAGCTATCAGCAAATGGTTTCTCATCTTTCTTGTGTTTTTTATGCCGAGTGAAGGACTGCAGTCCACTCCATCCATCTGCAGTAAATTGTATGCTCTCTTTGTGCGTGGGCAATAACTGGCTGTTAAGTGGGAAATAACTATTGGGTCTGAAATCCTAAGGTTGTTTTCTCTGTAAAGATTTTTTTTTTTTTAAGTACATGAATAAACATTTCAAGCATTCTGTTAAAAGGCTTATTGAAGTCATAAATTTAGTCACAAATTTGCTGGTTGTATTTCTGAGGCAGGGAGAACTGTTTTGTGAAAGGTTCTCTCTTCTGTGGCCGTACAGCTATCAATGATTTGCTTTTTAATTAAGTGCATTTGATTAATATGTATCAGAAAAGAATGTCTTTGAAGTTATACTGAAGAAGCTTAAATACTGAATTTTAACCGCTGTAGGTTTTGATGGTGGGGCAGTGAAAGTTCATGGAGCAAAAGGATCACCTCCTTCAACGTTCTATAAGGTATCGTCTCTTTCTGTGGAGTGTAAGGTATTTTTGATTTACATAATTTGCTGTTTTGGAGAAAATACTAAACATTTTCTGCCAAAAACTGTTGCTGCTTTGAAATCCTTATCCTCCCTGCCCCAAAACTAAAAGAAAGAGGAGAAAAAGAAAAAAAGACAAACCTTATTTGATACATAAAAACATGCTATTTGTGTAACAGGCTTATTCACAAGTCTCCAGAGGAGGCTGGGATGGTTCTTTTATAGTAATAATAACTTTTAAAATATCTTCGCCCACTAACACCTTTATACTTGTTGATTTTAATACTGGCATGTTAATTTTATTGTATTTCATTGTGAAATTTATCTGCCAAGTAGTTTCCAAAAGGTAAATGATGAATAACTACATCTGTCAAGAGAGCAACTGAGAATGAGACAGTCTCCTGAAATATTCTGTTGAAAGAAACCCACACTTCTAGTAAAATTGTGGAGTTTTATGTTTCTTACTGTAGGCTTCTAGTGGTCCCCATTCCCTGAATGGATGCTAAGGTAATACGGTTCTGGTGAAGTACCAGTAGGGCTGGATCCTTTTCTTGTTTAAGCTAGTGGCAAAAGTGACTTTTACAGAAGCAAGGTTGAGACCAGAAATGAACTGCTTAGCACAGCAAAAAAGCAAAAGTGAGTTAACCTAAGCAGGGAATTGTGCTAATACTTCTGTTTATTATAATGTATGCCTGAGCATAATTTTTCTTTGAAACTTTTTACTACATCTTAAAAATATTACTGACACTTTTAAAACCAGTTTTATATAAGATAGAGTTTTGGTTTTCAGAAGATACTGTATTTCAAAGATAAATAATAATAGCACCAAAGCAGGTTTGGTTTTGGTGAGTTGTAAAGTCAGAACAGAAGAGCTGTCTAAAGGCTCCGTAATTGAAGCATACTGACAAAGCATTTTTGGAATTGAGTAGTATACCACAGGTCACTTTTCTCACGCACTTAGGAAGTTTCTCACTTCTGTCAGCTTTCTAGTAATCATGTTTCTATCAGCTGTGTGAAGAAAGAGTTTGATATTTTAAAAGCATTGTGGAAGCATAATGTGAACATGAATTTTTCTGAAGTTTTGTCTGATACAATGAAGCACTGATTTTTTTACTTTGATAGGCAGCCTACAATTTCAGTAGAGTATTGTCTTGTCAACTTTTTGCATTTCCTCAGAATTGTAATTATTACTTCCAAGAGTTCTGGTTATACGATGCTGGAACAATCAAATTTCCTTTCTGAGTGGTCCGCGTCTGCATTAGCTGCATCTGAGAATAACTGTGTCTCTTGAATCTGAAAATACTTTTTTTGTTGTGTTTGAAACAACAGCAAGAGAGTCTTATTATAAACACATTTCTAAAAAATATAATTTTAAAAATCAGGCTTACAGTGCCGTTGTATACCTGATGAAGTCAATTTAGAAGTAATTCCTAAAAATGACATAGAACGAAGAGCATACTTTTGTACAAAACATCAAATTCCATCAATCAAATAATAGCTGTGCTAATGATCTCATTATTCCTGTAGTAAATAATGGAATTTGATAAGGGCAAATACGGCATGAGTGTACAAAGCAGGAATACTTTTTCTTCTTTGGTCTGAGTGTGCAATTTGAAACAGAATGTATTGCTGCTTCTCAGCAACTTTTAGCAACTGTTCTGTTCAGCAGCCTTGTCCTCCTGCAGTTTTTGTTCTTGACTTCACATTTCCATACTTCTGTATATCTGAAGGAAATAACTGAGACTTGAGATTTTCAGTTGATAAGCCATGGAGTAAACAAAACAGAATGAAAGTTTGCTTTTTACATAGCAGTGAAACAGAAATAAGATTTTATTTATTTATTATTATGCCTTATGTAGGACATCTGAAATGTATGTGTTTAGGAATATTTTTAAAATAAATTCTACGTTTTTTATATTAAACAGTGTAATGATATTCTAAAAGACGCAAGTTAGACTTCCTGTGAAATATTTCCATTTTTTTAAACTTTAGTTGACTGTCAGTGATAAATGGACGTATGCTTTGCACACCTGTTTTATAAGTAATTTTTAGGAAACGAACTTAGCATGTTCAACTTGGCTAAGAAGTGACTGGGTGTTTTAACAAGCTAGAAATATTTTAAGGGTGTGTTACATCTTTCAGTAAATTTACAGTTAAGTATAGAGGAAATTACTTAATTGCTGCATTGAAGGTAAAGTGTAGTTAGTAAAACAATGATAAGAGAAAATGAGATAAAGGTAAATATCAGGGACAATAATGAGAAATACATTACCTGTGAAATACCTTCTCAAAATAGCTGAAACACTGTTTTCTTGGGACATCTGAAAGTAGTCTGGGTGAAGTGTTTGAAAATTTACCTTAGGAAAAATATTTCTGGTTGTAGAGAGTGATGTTGAATGTCTCAGCAGGTTCTTCAGTTTCTGTTTGTGTTTTTCTGTTCGGTAACAAATGTTGAAAATGTTTATGATGCTTAGTTTAGGTATAACTGTTCAAGGTTTTCTACTGTTTATGGCCGTGCATTATGGTCATTACTTCCACTGTATTAGAGCTCTGTTAAGCAGCTGTAGCAGTGGAAGTCTAGTAAACTGCTTATTAGTGAAATGTTCTCTTGTTGTGTGTGTATGTGATATTTTTCTACATTAATACTTCTGGTGAACTTATGTCTGATCTATTTCACTGTAATACATTATGCAGCTTTTCAACATCAGAATGTCCTACGTACCAAAACAGGTAAGTACAAGAGAATTTAAGGGTGACAATCAGAAGTGATTCAGACTTTCAAAGTTTTTCAGATTTTAATCTTCCTGCAATAAAATTTTGAATTTTAAATAACTGAGTAAATTTTTATGATGGTAATGATGGTTTCTTGCTATTCTGCTTCTGCTTAGTGTATGGATAATGATTGTCAGAGAGCATTTATAGCATATCAGTACTGAATCCCATGTAATGTCATAATTGGTTGATTATTAGGTAAATGCCACTTACCTTGATGGCTTCAGAGCTACTGCTGTCTGCCCAGTGGGAGGTCCAAAGGCAGTACAAAAAGGAAAACGCACTGCGGAAAGTATTCTGCAAAGGTTAGTATTTGAGATTTGGAAGACACTTTGGCTTTTTGTTCTCAGAGATGATGAAAATAGAACTGTGATGTGCGATGGCAACTGTATTAACTTTGTAAGAACCCTAGAAGTTTTTAATATTCCAGTAGGGAGGACATTTCAAGACTTAAGTAGTCTATTTGGGAAACCTTTTTTCAGCATAGAACTACACCTCGGGTACATTTGACAGAGCAAGAAAGGTCTCAAATACTGTTGAAAATAGATGGCTAGATAGCAGAGAGAAACCCAAATTAATGAGGGAAAAGCTGTGATTCAGATTAAAATTTATTGGGTACCAGAGAGGAACCCATGTGAAACTATTTTCACTGATTTTCATATAATTTATTTTTGTTAAAAATCTTAGTGCTATGAAATGTAGGCAGTTTACCAAATATGTATTTTAAACAAAATTATCTTAGTACCTCGCAAAATGTGACTAATGATTTTGTCTGCTAGAGCAATTTTACAATTGTAAGACAGACTGGTAAACCTTTAGTCATAGTGTCATGCCAGTATATTTGGATAAGGAGGGATTTCTCTTAAATATACTTCCATATCCTCACAGAAGTCTCTGAACATTGACTCAAATACACCCCATCTTTATAGCTATGAGATCTATCTCTTTGTGCCATGTTTTAGATATAACTTCCCCCCCCATCCTGTTACACACTCATGCGGCAAGTACACTTAGATAGACACGTGTCAGAAATGAAAGGTTAACTGTGGACTTACAGTGACTTATTGCTCATGTGCTCGTGTACCAGCACTGTGATGAAGGAGGACGTGTGTGACTTCCTTCAAGAGACACAGCAGACGAGAACAGGCTGATGAGGGATGTGTAATTAAGCTATGGAATCCCTTTCTTCAGATTGGTGCAAATGCTGAAAGTGTACGTGTCCAAGAGCTACTGAGAAAATCAATGAAAAAAAAGATCCCTTCAAGAGCTGTTAAACATGAAGACTCAGGGACTCGGAAGTCTCTGAAAAGCAATCATTTTGGAAGCTAGGTGATTATTTAGGGGAAAAAAGTAGAATGGTATATTTTCCCTTTCACGTTTGTTCTTGGACGTGATTTCAGGCTGAACTATGTGAATCTTTTGTCTGCTTAAAACAGATTGTGGTGCTGGTACCTCTCTGACAGTGAGAAAATTAACTCAGCCTGCTTACTGTGCTGTCTTGAGTAATCCTCAGAAGAGCGCTGATGGGAAATAGCTAAAGGCTGGTTAACTGGCTTGATAAGTGGCCGCTAGCCCATGAGGCATGCCTGGAGCAACTGTGGCTTGTTCTGTGCATCAAAAATCACAATATACAGTATTGCCCATCAATATAGTCTCAATCTCAAACACAGTCTTAAACAACTGTAGTATGTAGAATCATTTATTCAGCATGTTCGAAAGACTTGTGTATGTCAACCCAGATACAGAATAAGAGTGCTGACTGTCAGAGAATGTTCTGCCACCAACTACATCTCTTTAGGAAGCTCTGGCTTCAGTCTTCACACCAATTCGTGTTGCAAGAGACTGTCATAAGGACATGATCTTTCAGGTAGCCAGCTTCCAGTCCATACTAGATTAAATTCTGCCCGGTAGTCTAATGGCAACAAGTACAGAATAAGGTGCACAAATTTAAGGTGCTTCAATTGTAGAGGTCACTTTAGTTGGCCGCCTAAGACATGAAGCAGCTTTGGCAGCTTGTAATGCGACTACATTCACTTTTTTTTGCATGCTTCTCTTATATTTGTTTATTCATTGTTGAAAACAGGAGAGGTTTGGCAGTATGTGTGTGAAGAAGTCTGTTTGGAGCAGTCTTTGATGTCCTTTCATTTTTGAGGGTTCTCTGTGGCATTACCAAGACACATGGTTTTGAATGTATTTTGAACTCTAGCATATCTAACTGTAATGTTTGGAGATAAATAACTCAACTTATTACAGACAAGGTTTGCAAATCTAGGTACCTTAAATCAAGTATCTGTCTTTTTGTGATTATCAAAATAAAGATGGCCTCATTTGTGGTGTGCGGATGACCTTCATCTCTTTACAACAATTAGAAAATTGCATTTTGTATTTAAGTGTATACCACTTCATTTTTCAGGTACCGTACCAATATTTAGAACAATGATATATTAACAGTGTCTTCAAAATGTTCCACTGATGCAAATATTGTTCTCATCCTAATATCATTCCAGTGTTTCAACTGGTAAAATCTTTTATACAGCTGGAAGGGTGCCAGACTAAAATTATTGGGAAACCAGTCTATAGGTGATTCAGAATTTAACTTATTTTTCCATTCTGTAACATGTTAATAAGATGGACTAATTTTAATGGTTGGATTCTTTTAAAACTTATTTTGTTTTTTTTTGTTTGTTTGGACTTCATATGATGGGGGGGGTTTAAAACTTTAGAGGTCATTTTCCATTTTACTGCACGAGAGTTGGGTTGTTTTCTAAGAGATGTTGCAGTCTGCTTAATCCAAATTTTTTTTTTTTTCGAAAACCAGTATTAATTCGTGGCTCTCTTAAAGCACTGTGTGTTTTCGTGGTGTGTACAAAGAAGGTAATGTTCATGCCCATTATTAGTAATGATGGGACAAACTTGGCACTCCTGACGCAATGTGGTTTTGGTGGAAATACTTTTATAGAGAGAGTTTGAGGGATTTCAGTGCCAGACTGGTAAGGCACACATAGTGAAGAAATGTTCTTTTTAAAAACTTTATCTGCTTTTTAGCACTTGAGCTGTATGTTCATCAGTCCCAAATAAATACCTATAAGGTTTGAATAAAAGTTCATTCTTCAGTTTTTCTTTATTGGTGCCTGTGATGTAATTGGGTAGTTTCATCTATTTATTGGTAGTTTGTAATGCCTTACAGCAGAAACGGAGTTAAGAACTGAACTACCAGTATGAAAACCAGGAAGATTGCATACATTGTAACCACATTTCAAGCTGTCTTTGTTTTAAACATGAAAGCAAGCGCTGGGATCTATTTATTTGACTTTTCTGTCGTCTTCAAATAATTTGAATAAACAAAAGGCTTAATTTGAAACCTAGGGATAAATTCAGACGCATAACTTCCTTGTCAGTAATCACTTGATTTGTAATATTAAGTTATGTTTGTTTAGTGTAAAGTATTCATGGTCCAGTTTGTATGACAGAGCTAACTCCTGTGGACCACACAGGGCTACTTCAGATAATCATTTTGAGGCAGTTGACTAATAAGATAAAATCATTTGTTGCAGGACTCGTCTTATTTTCAGTCAGCTTGGGTATGAAGATTACAGTGCAGTTAACATACAGGTTTTAGGGTCTGAAGATACCTATGGACCTCATGCTAGAAGGAGTATAGATGGTGTAAGTATTCAGTGGAGTTGTCTTAAACTTTTACTGACCTCTTTTAAACTCTCTGTGTTGTTATCTTTTCCACAACTTTAAAGGAAGTTACTATCGTCTTGGGAATTTCACCCCATCATCTTGCAAAGAATTCAGTGTCACTGCTTAGTCTACTAAGTGAACACTGACGAGGGCTTTGCAGTATTGGGTCTTCCAGAAGCAGTGATATGAAATCTTACAAAAATGTTGTTATAGTCTGTTCTAATGTTGTTCATCTAAAGAAATACCTTCTTATAAAAGTTGTTATGATTTAGACTTAAATTGCATTAGATGTAACTCTAGAAGACCACACTATAAAGATTGCAGAGTCAGGAAATGGCAGAATTATTGTTGCCTGTGCAACTTTAAAATTGTCTGTGAGTACTATTTGTGAAACAGTTTTGAACTATATGATCCTGCATCACATTTTGTGACTTAAATTCACATGTAAGAAAGTGAATGATGGCCATAGCCACTGCAGCTGTAATATCTATGTTGTATTTTCCTAATTGAGAGTATGAAAGTCCTTTTTAGAGGAACAAGACTGTAAATCTTGGCCTCACTTATGTGCACTTTAAATATTTAGACAGTTTAGTTTGTTCCAAAACAGTAGCATCTAATTCTTCTTTGTCAATGGCAGTCTTACAAAATTCTTAAGGTACATGTGGCAAAACTCAGCTCTGGGTTTACTCTTAGAAGCACCAACACTTAACAACTGACAATTTGTATGTGTAGGAAACAGGAGCGCGATGTGGAGAGAGACAGCAAACTTCTTAGTATAGAAATGAAGTGTTTGTAGAAATTCAGCAAGTTGTATCTGCAGCTGTTCGTTTTAGTGCTTGAGCTTCAGATTCATTCTGCACACCAGCAAGAGTTGTGTCCTAATGAACTAGCTTTATAATGTGGTCTTTTTCCGTTTAGGACCATAAATGCTGCAATGTTAAGTGTATTACTGAGATTGCATAATCAAAATTTTGAAACATGAGAACAGGTGGTGCAGATGTTGAACTTTTCTGTGTTCTGTTTGTACCGGCTCCTTATGATTATGCATTGTTATAAATTCTTTAATTAAATTGTTACATAGAAAGTTTTCTGTCTCATTGTGTAGAGTGAATAATGATTTGAAAAAGAGCAGTTTCTCCTTTATTGTTCAGTTTGCCTTGCTTACGGTATATTAAATAAATTTTCCAAGTGAAATTGAGTATTTGTAGTATTTTCCATATTTCCAGCCTCAACTCCCAGGTCTTATATTAAAAGTAAATAGAGCGTTATCCCCATTGTGTATGCTTCCCATACGTGACTGAAATAGGATGTGAGAGCTGAGGCTGAAATACAGGAAATTGCTCTGTTGCCTTCCCCCTTCACTGTGTTCCTCCAACGGTTCCGAAGAAACTAACCAGAGGAGTTTTCTTCTGGAGAGCACCCATAGTAGCTTGAGGAAAAAGGGGTGGGGAGTGGGGTTTGCCTTTCTATTTGTAATACAAAGTCATAGGGTCCTAAGGAACACGTCAGCACTTTGGGGCTTCAGGTAGAAATAATGTAGTCTCTTAAATGCTTTTTCTTACCATGTCTTTCGATGCAAAATTTGACATTGTTGAGTTGGAAATAACAGTGCTGAAAACGAGAGCTATGTTATGTTAGGCAGTATACTCATACATAAGGAAAACAGTTACTGCTTTGAAGATTCTACCATCTAAATTTAAACAGGAGAAGCAAATATGTATATGAATACCAAGACATGATAATTTGAATAATATTTGGAGCTCAGTGTAGATGTCTGGTGTTGCTGGACTAATTCTCACAAAGGTCTGTCAAACTGATTGCAGAGGTTTGCTTTTGCAACTATTGGAATCACTGTGTATCCCAGGCTAATGGAGGCCTGTAGACTGTAGTCTGAGCTGCTGAGCAGAGTATTGTCAGGAACAGTCAACACAAAGTATCCTTGAGAAATCAAGAAATGCTTGCCTCCTTTTCTTTCTCACTCTTCCCTGCCTGTTTACGTGGTTGCTGCTTGCCACTCTGATGGCTTCCTTTGTCAGCAGTGGCCCAGCATGAGCAAGAAAGGGACCTGAATCAGCACTGAGTAACCCTAGTGGTGTTTAATTTTTAGTATCTCCTGCTCTGTGATTTTCTGTTGGGGAGGAAGAAGGGGTAATGACAGTGTCACAGCGTCAGCGAGTTCGTGGTTTAGAAATCCTGAATGTGTTTCATGTGAAAAGTATCTATTAATAATACATGAGGTATTAAGAGTTTGCTGTATGAAAACGCTATGTGCCCTGTCTCTTAGTTTTCTGCTAACCCTTTGTTAATCAATTTACGACACATTAAGACTTGAAGTATAACTTTGTTTTGCTATTTTTGGTTTTAATTATGATACTGTAAGATAAATGACTTTCAATCCAGTATTAAAACTGGACTTTTGCCCACTCAGCACAGGACTCATCTTATTATTTTAATAGACCATTGTATTTTGTGTCTGTGGACAAGGAAGTAAACTTAGAACTTAAATGGAATGTTGGAGACATGGTACAGTTTAGAACCAGGAAGCAGATGTGAATGCATAAGTAAATTGTCTGCAAGAGTATTTCCTATTAATTATTATTTGTAGTAATTTAATTAATTTCTTGGTAGCTTTGGGAACACTGGATGTTAAAAAAAAAAAGGATTTGTTGAGTTTGTGACATGGCTGTGTATTTTCTGTGTAGCAACAATTTTTACAACAGTCTAGTGAAACTTTTTTAAATTGGGAAATCGTTTGGTTTCTTATTTATGTGATCTTGATCAGGACATCTGTGTTCATAGAAAGAAACCACTATCATTTCAGTGATACGTTATCTCATGGAATAGTATAACCTCTCCTACCATGACTCTGCTAAACTTTTATTTTAGGGTTTGCCTACATGGGTATCGAGATGATAAACTAATACAAATATGAATCAAGTTTGCAGGATTTCCTATATAACTGTATTGTGGCAAGTATTTTCCAGGCTGGGAGCTTGGAGACTGAGAAATGAACTGTGTGTGTCTCCCTGTGAGTATGTCTACATGGGGGTACTTAAGAGATAAAAGCAATTATATTTACCATTACAGTACCTCAGAGTGTGGATCTGCCACGAGGACAGGAAGTAGAGAGAAACAGTCTTTCAACTTCATGCATATTTAGGACTGGGGTTTAAACATACTAAACTAAGAAGATCCTTCATTATTGGGTTTTAGCTGATCACGAACTACGCGGTCAGGAAGTTTTCCTCCCTTGGTGTAAGCTGGCGTAAGCGAGCTTTTTTGTGTTGGGCTTTTGCTGTGTGTTTGAGTTGGAATAGAGAGTTGTCTGTTAACATAAGTCTCTTTGGGATGCTCTTACAGTAGCCAGAGTGCTTGGTGCAGCATATTGCAACATTTATGATAAACACCATTTCAGCAGCTGCTGCTAGGAAATACATCCGTGTTCCTACATCGCTGAAGTTGCTTAAATTCCTGAAACTGACTTGAGATTTTTTGAATGTTGGCATGTTCCAACAGTATTGCTTTTGGAAAAAATGTGCTGTATATACACAGGAAAATGATACTAATGTACAAGATAGCAGTATTTCAAAAGCTAGCATTCAACTTGCTGGTTTATGTGGTGTTTTTAAAGAAGGCAGCTTTACAGAAGTGTGGGCTATTAAGTAGCACTAGAGTTAGGAGATGCGTTAAAAGACGGGCAGTTTAGGCATTCAGATCCAGCATGTAGTTTCTCAGGTTATTTTGAGGAGGAAAAAAATTTTTTTTAAGTTTAAAATGTTAAGTTTTAAAACTTGGGGGGGGTGGCAGGGAAAGACTGACTGTTTTGCTATGATACTGTTAAATTTACTAGAATTCTAATGAATAAATGTACGTTTTGTTAAGCATAATAGTCTAGCATTTTTCAGTGCCAGCTGTGTAAGTTGACAATTGCTTCAAGTAATTTTAGAATTGTTTTTGCCATGACTTCTAGTTCTTGAAATCAGGGACACCCATGTAACTTTGGGTAGTGAATGAACATCAAAACATACAGCAAGAAGGATGAGATGTGGTTTTGTTTGATCACAACTTTAATTCAGTTCTTTTCACAACTGCCTGTGTATAGTAACAGCTTCAAGGTGTTATCCTTTCTCACCTGTTCCTGTCGTTTAGAGGAAAGATGCCGTTAGCATGAAGAAAGGTTCCTCTGTCTTTTCAGTGTTAAGTCGTGAAAAATTTGGTGCTGTGTAGGGTGATGCTGTTCCTTAGCCCAGGGGAGGGAGGACTCCTTTAGTGAGTCATGGCTCCATTGTTTTCATCTGACCAAAAAACCATGTCCCCTCTGCTCCACACCTCAACCTCTGCATTTTGGAGTTGGGGCTTGTGAATCCTAGCCGCATCTGTATCCTTGTCTGCTGAGTATTTAATCTTTGATGCTTTCAGAAATGTACTGGCTTCTGTATTTATAATGAAACAGACTTTTTGCTAAACTCTTCTAAAAAGTGTTGTGCTGGGAGGAAAACTTGTTTTAAAATCTTTGTGATTTTATGCACTATTATGAAACTATTAAATGCTTCAGAAATTAATATATGTAAGGAAAAAAGTTGGTATAAGCTAAAAATGGGTTATTTGATAATGTATATTTATCTGGCATAGATTCAGAAGGGCTTGGATCTTAGGAATTTCATGTAAGGTTACCAAGAACCTCTGGAAGTTTTCTTTCTGCTCATTAACAAAAAAAGTTGCCTTCCAGAGAGAAGAAATACCTTGCTCCAGAACTCCGTAGCTGAAGCAGTGCTGCGTGAGAAACTCCTGACCCGTAGAGTTTGAGGCCTTGTGCAGTTCCATTTGATATCTACGATGGAAATGGTTGTGCTTGTGCCTTGGGACAATTAAGAGACACTTAGGGGCAGACTTGTATTTTGAGGAGGTTTCACATTTTTTAGACGTTCAAAGGTAGACCACAGGTGGTTCTTACTGGTGGATGCACATTTTTGAATAAACACAGTCTTTGCCCTCAGTGAGACCTAATGTTCACTCTAAGGGTTTTACCAGCGTATTGATTCCCATGGTAGATCTTTCAGTGGAAGAAAAGAGAATTTTAGAAAAGTAAAATCGTAAGTGAGAGTGCGTGCTTATCTGCAAGGACGGCTGTTAGTTGACTGTAGAGTAGGGAGCAGAGTACTGCTTGGGTTTACCTTTACAAGAGTGTCTGCTCTCTTGTCTGGAAATGCAGTGGATTTTACAAGTTGTGGTCTCCCATTTCACTCCTAGGGATTAGGTTTGAATTAGTTTCTGTGAGCACATGTGCTTACTTCTTGGCTAAGACAAGTAAACCTGGCTTTCTTGACTTGACCTCGAAGTATTCTCAGTGCACTTAAAAGGAAAAATTGTTTGCCAATTCCACTGAGAGTGAAGCCATATAGTTTGTTTCTTATAAAGTACTGTTAGTAATAGCTCTTGATTCTTTGAGAATGCAGGAAAAGCAGCACAGTGTTCTAGCAGTGTCAAATATCCAATAGTTGATTTCATGGTAGCAAAATAAAAAAGGTAATGAAATGTTAATAGAAAATTATAGTGATGCTGGATGAAAAGTCACTGAATGAAAACTGTAGTTTGTAGCAGTGAGCGCTAAACATTTCCATTAGATTTAACTTGAATGCTGAGCTACGGTTATTTTTCAGTTCAGTAAATTTAACTGATGTTCTGCATCTAAGCTAATCTAATTTCCAGTTTTTTGAAGCAGAGTCTTCGGGAAGCTGTTATTTGGCTTGCTGTACACCATAAGCAAAAAGAAGCTCTAGAAATCTTTTCCAGAGAGATCGCACCAGCTGGAACTGGCATGGGTAAATATTCACATCATTTTCGAAGAATTTTGAAGTTACTTTTTTTCTCCCCCCCCGAGCATGACTAGCACCCAAGGACTTAAGTCATGTTCAGTTTCGTTGTGCTGTGTATAGTTAAATTGTATTTTTTTAAAGGTATTTTTTTGATATAGAAATGGGACCTGCATACGTTAGCAAAATGATAAAATGAAAGTTCTGCCAGTGTGTGTTTTTGTTCCTTTGAGACTCTTTATCCTTCCAGTGTTGCTACAGTCCCTTCCTGCCTTTTTTTCCTTTTCCTCATTTGTCTTTGTTTTCCTACCCATGGTTACACTGATATGCAACAGTGTCTTTGTCTGGTTTACCATGTTATTAAAACTCGGTGATGGTGTTAGATTTCACTGGCAATAAACATTAAGAATGTTACTCAGCTGGCAAAAATTTATCACAGTATCTGGCTATAACACTGCAGTTTATGAAGAGCTGTACAGTTTGATGGTTTTGAAGGGTCTCTTCAGCACTTAGTTATCTGATGTTACTGCTAAGGATTTTTATAGATACTACTGTACTTCTCTAACCTGTTTAACGTGTAGCTGCTTGTGTAGGTAATTACGGCTTCCAGATGCAATTCAAAACTTTTTAGCATTCTTGCTGCAGTATTATGTTAATGACCTGCATCTAATTATTTATTCACAATGTATATTAACTATCTAACTTAAATTATGATCCTGCACTGTTAAGGCTAACTCCAAATTAATCTGTCTTTAACATTTAATTTTCTATGAATTTGTAGTGTACTGCAACTATTGAAAGATTTATTTTTTGAATTCACTTGTGAAGTAAAGTCAAAATACTGGGATTTGATTATGCCTGTCTTAGTTTTGAGTGTGTATTTTAAGTATTTACATAAGGGTCACCTAGTGTGATCTTCCATTGTTTACCAAATGTTTGTTCCAAAAAACTTTGTTTGTTCTTTATTAATGTCATTGAATTCTCATTTTCTAAGAGCACTTGCTGTTTGATTATTTTGGGCAAACTTTTTTCTTTTTTCTTGTTTCCCTTCTGTTCTCTTCCTAAGTCACTTAAGTGTCACCACTGTATCTCTGTTGTAAGTAGCACATTCATATGTTGTGATTTGCTGCTTACATTATGGATACTTGTCCCACTTTTATTATCCATTTAAAATTTGGACAGCTTATTTTGAGGACTAGAGCTCAGATATTTTGCAATGGCTTCTGTGCATCTTATGGAATAATATATTGAGGATTTACATAGATCTTCAAAACTAAATTACGCGAGCTTAACCTGAATCTCTCAACTTCGTAGCAAGTATAGAATCCTGATTAATGGGATGGGTAGTTATTGCCTTGCACTTCAGTAACTAATAAACGCTTTTTTATTTTTGGTGGATTCAAAATTGTATGGAAGTGTGCACATTCTGTGTTGCAGTGTTTACAGTGGTAGCAGGATGTTTGGGGTTTTTTTTAAAGTTATGTTTATAGAGACAAGGTCAGTGCATGGTCATCCTTTTTTTATCTTTTTCTTTTTCTACAAGATAGAATATGATCGTGTAGAACTAATCGGGAATATTTAAGGAGATAATTTTTAAAGCTTTTGCAGTTCTGAAGGTTGGTTAGTAGGTTAGCATTTAGCGTAGATTTAAGTTGCTTCTAAAGACTGCTTTGTTGTAATGAATGATAGGTGGTATTTTCACAGTTGGACTGAACTACCATTTCTGTATGTTAAGGATTCATAATTGAAGTAGTTTCTCTTTTTTCATTATTCAAATAGACTGTGTAACACATCTGAAAGTAAAGATCTATACTTACTCTTTATTTTATATATGCATAGATGATCCCCTAGTAAAAATTTCTTTGGACAAAGGAAAGCAAGGTGGATTTTAAAAGTTACTTATTTGTAAGATCTGAAGCTAATGGATGTGTATTTGTCTCTCCAAAATCTTAATCTGTGCTTCTTGTTTTATAAAGCAACTTCTGGGTATATGAACCTTGTTTGAAGTCTGAAAGTGCTAGGTTTATTAAGGTTTCTTTTTTTTCCCTTTCAGCACCATTCTGCACAGAATCAAAAAAATCAAAAAACTGCAATACCTGGGTTGGGTGGAGTATGTACAGTCTTGAAGTTGAGTTACCCTGATATGTGAACATCTGTGTCTTAAGGTGACTGGCAAGCTTTCAATTCATGTTACTAGGGCTCTTTGCAGTGAAACAGATGGGTTTGTGCATACAATTAGGTTAGGCAGTGTATGTGGACAATGATGGGGATGCTGGCTTTTTTCTAAAGGAACAGCTGAAACTTTTTAGAACATGCTGTAGCAGTTATTCTCTTAAAAAAAAAAAATCTGTTTCAATTCATAGAACCACCACTAATGAGCGGCAATGGGAAAGAGCATATTTCTGGAATCGTATAGGGCATCCGGTGATAAATAGCACTTCTGCTTGCCAGGTACAGGACTGCAACAAGGTTTTTGGCCTCCATGATGTAAATTACTGGTGTCAGAGGGTATCAGAGCTGTTTACTGACATGCTTCCAAGTGCTTGAACAACCCCATAAATAGTCATTTTTTAATTTGTTGACAATATATTGAGACTGCTTCATACAGGCACTTCTTTCAGTTGCTGTTGTGTGGTAGATTTCCATGTTACCTGCACAGATAAGCTCTGTGTATGCAGAGAAGGGTCAGATTTGGGATCTGAATGCTTAGCAGGCAGTTTATGTGGAATACTTCTAAGGCAGTGGTTATGAGGAATCTTTTTTCTTTTCTTATTTTCTCCAGTGAGACAGCGCAAAAAAAAAAAGGCAATACTGCCAAACAGTAATTAGTGATGTACTAATAACTGACTCAGCTTAGTGATGCTTAGTTTCTGACAGTGGTGTAGGGTGCCAGAACTTGCTATGAAGAGCAGAACAAGGGAGTGTGTGCTGCTTAATTGTCTTAAAACAGAGAGCTCCATAGACCAGACTTAAATTTAAAATCTTGTCGGATAGATGTAAAAGTGATCTTGGGAACATAAGCCAGAGCCCAGGTGACTGTTGTTGTCCTAGGTGAATTCCTGATAACACCACATGATGTTAGTTTCCTGGCCCCTTCTCCCTCGGCTTTTTCCTCCCCGTTTCACTGGGCCATTTTTGCAAATGATGACTGTTCTCCAAAGTGTAATGCCCCATGGGACTTTGGTCGCTCTTATGGAAGGGCTGGAGTGTCCACAGGCAGAGAAACCAGAACTTGAACCTCCCATACCCTGAGTAAATGCTCGGGGCAGTGAGTACCTGAGGTTCCTTTTTGGTACAGTGCTGTACCACTTTTACTTGCTGGGTGTTGAGCGAAAATAGCTGTGGCTGCTGTCTCTTACGTGAATGGAGCATGCCAATCAGATGCAGTTTTGCACATCCCACTTGGGTCTACGTATGATGTAACCTTGTGTGGCTGTGCTTTGCCAAAATGGCGGCAGTTGTGGGGATGCACACCAAGTGAGGTTTTAAGCATGTGTGGCTTTTCCTGATGAAAACAGAGGCAGCTTCTAAGTAACAAAGTTTCAAGGCTTGCCAGCTTACTCATGCCCCTCCCCAGCTCTCCTGTGTTAGTGCTCTTCCAGGTGGAGAGGTAGTGTCTATGAGAATGATTGCAAATAACCCTCATTCCTTATTTTGCATATTCTTTTATTGAAAAAATGAGGAAAAGCAGGAACAAATTACAAATCCTTCATAACCAGCAACAAGGAGAAAGGAGGAGTTGTTGACTTATAGGGTGATGTCATCTGAACTGAAACACTTCATTATTTTTTGAACATTTTGGAGAGTGACCTTTAAGAAACAAGGAACACTTACTTGGTCGGTAGCAGACAAAAAGGAAAAAAAGAAAAAAAGGAAAAGTTTGGCTCTTTTTTAGTTTGGACTGTATCTAGTGGTTGTGAAGTATTATTTTTAACTATATTCTTCTTTCACCTCAGTAGCAGTTTTGTGTTTGTTACTCTTCAGTGATGTGTGGACAGTTGTACGGATAATAATTTTCATGTATATCACCTGTCATCCAAGAATCTTTAGCAAGCTGTGTAAATGCCATTGACTAAGCTTTCCGATGTCTAGTAATATTGGAAAGTATTCTGTCTGCCTTACAGATGGATTCCTGAGATAGTGGAAGGAAGCATAACCACAAAATAATTTTGAATCGGAGTCCCTGGTTCTGCTTTCCTTGCAAGAAATACTATAGAGGGATTCTACTTGTATTTAAGGGGACTAGGGTGGCTAAAATTTACGGCTAGAGAAAAGAGATTTGGTGGTTCAGAACAAGGCTGGGGAGTCCTAAGAGCCCCTGCTCTGGTCAATGGGATTTTCCAGTACTCCTGTATCTGACAGGGAAGCAGCACCCGAGCCTGGGCTTTTTGATTTCCCAGTGTTGATCAGCTGCATCTTTAGAGATGAAATCCAGTAGTGTCACTCTTGTGGTTTCATCCTGCTAGTTGCTACTTCTGGAGCCCTGAGCTAGACTTGGCAAGCAGTTTTATTTTGGTAATAATAATAATAATAATATAAGAATTATAAATTTTAGGTAAGTGAGGTATTCATTTCTTTTATAGCTAGTACTAAAAGCCTAGTTTGGGTAGCTTTCACTTAGGCTAAATTTAAATCACTTGTGTCAAAATTTTTTGAGCTATTTGCCTGATTTTTTTGAGGGAGTTTTCAGTTACAGTTTTTCAGACTTTGCAGGGAGCAACAGTAGGACGAAAATAAATTATTTTTTTCCTGTGATTAAAAAGCATATTACAGCGATTTTGTTGAGGGGTGAGCTTCCTGATGCTTCACAGCAGAGACATAAAACTTAAGATGCCATGTCTTGAGTGTCAGAGATGTGATTTTTAGCTCTTCTACTGAATTTAAAGTCTTAATGTCAGTATTTTTTAACTTTTGACTCACTTTGCAGCGTTGATTATTTCAAAACATTTTTGAATATGATACTTTTTTCTGTATTTGTATACGTAAAGAACAATAAAACTTAGGCCTTGTAAAAGGAGAGCACTGTATAATTTCTGATCAGTTTGATCAGCTGGTCCCCCCCAACCCCCGCCCTCCTTCATGGTAGGTCTTTACTTCTGAGTGTCAGTAGAAAGACAACCATCTCAAGGCATTGTGCTGATTTGAAATTGCCTGTGTCTTATGAGATCTCATCTTCTATGTCAGAAAACAAAGGTAAAGGAATGCTACCTGCACAGTGGAATGGGCTGAAGCTTGTGGGTGTTTGTGCTCTGCAATATAGGCATGGAGTTAGACCTGCAAGAGAGAAGGTTGAGATGGTGGCATCTTTTAAAAAGCTTCCATCATCAAGGGTGACATACCGAGGTTTTCATAGCTGTTCTGTAACATTTTTTTTTTCTAATGCTTTTGTAATTCCCATTGATTTTTGTTGAAGACCAGTGGGGGCACATGAGTGTACTTGCTCAGAAATTTTCTGAAGTGTTATTAAAATTGCAGATGAGATTCTTAAGCCCAGAGAAGAATTTGAAATTACTCTATATAGACATACATTAGAGAGTGAGTTGTTGTTTATTTTCTGTTTGGAATAGAAGGCTTTTGCTGTAAACTTCTGTTGAGCGTGGTATTTAGTTTGCTGGTTTGAACACTTAATCAGTTTTCATTTAGATTGTGCTCTTCTGGTGGACCTAAAGGGATACAATCTTTTTATCTTTTTTTACAGTTAACATATGAGTTTGTTAAACTTTCCCTTGGTGTTAAGTATACTTTCTGTTTATTTCTCAATAGTTTGATAACAGCCTGGTTTTTAACAGCAACTAGCAAGTTTGTTTGGTTTTATGCATCAGTGGTCTCCTGAAAAAAAATAAAAACTTGAATTGTGTCTGTAATGTTCAGTCTTAATAGTGGGGTCTTTGGAGCTATTTTCCTGTTCTGTAAAGTGAGATTTTCTATACTTGGCAGTGAGGAATCCTAGACACAGACTCAGATTTTTAAATCTGTAGTAGCCTGTGGGAATTCAGTGCAGTTCTGCATTGCCCATTCTATAGAAATTCACCCTCAGTTCATAAAAACTAGCGATCACGGACCAGGTTTGTACTACTCAGTGAAAATGCCTTCATTGAGAGTAGTCTGGTCAGCAATGTGGTTAGCATTTAAATAATTTGTGTTGATGCAGTGTATTTATTTGGTCTTCTTTAGTTCACGTATTTTATTCTGAATAAAATGAAGTGTAGAAGAGGCTTGAGAAGAGCCTTGCTGTGGGAAAGTGGCATTTATAATTTAATAGGGGTTCAGTAGCTAAGAAATGTTTTACTAATAGCTGAAAACATGTGCTGACCCTTATTTCACATTAAAATGACCGGAGTTTGACACTAAGATGACAGCTGGTTAATACAACTTGAGATTTTAAAGTGCTTGAGTGTATGTAAATATTATGACTGATCTCCTAAGCGTGTTGGAAGATACTTCCAGAAATGTCCTCATTCTAATAGTTTATCTTCTGCAATATTATTCTCAAAAAAAATGGGGACTGCAGTAAACTATCTGCTGTATTCAGAGGACATAGAATAATTAAGAATGTATAATTGAAGCTTGTAAACAAAGATTGTATGTATTTTGTACTACTTAACTATATTGTAAGAACTGTTGAGTACAAAATCTTGGATTTCAGATTTGTCTAGTTCACTTAAAAAATAATGCTTGAGAAGTAGTCTTCTTTGGTATCTGTTTCTTATATATAAATATATCATATATGTAATTCCTTAGAATATGCATTAAATAGATCAACGACGTTTTGGTTGAGCTAGTTCAGTCACTGCAAATATAAGGGACAAACCATTTAGGGTCAAAAACTGTTAAGTTGGTGAACAAGAGACATTGTATTTTTGAACTTGTGATGTTTCAAAGAAGGAAGTGTCCCCTGTTGAATTTTAAGTCCGTAAAGCTTTTTAGGTTTCCACTAATTTCAGAGCATTTCCATGCTTTTTTTACTCCAAAACATTTAATGCAGTCTAGTATCTTTCTTTCATGTATTGCGTAATGTTTTATTCTGTTGAAAAAATACAGATTTCTACAGTAATATTTATTATTTTTTGATAGAAGTAGATTAAAGAATAAGAAGTAATAAGCCAAAATTGGGTGTGGCCATTGAAATAGGATTTGAATAGGATAGCGGGACTATTAAGGAGGCAAAACATAAGGCTCTCCCACCATCAGAAAATGCAGTGGGGAATTATGAGAGCTGGAAGGAGTGCAGCTTGTTTTGCTGGGAATTTGTGTCTCTCAGGTTGCTTGCAGGTTCCAGCCAGAGCTTGTCCTGCTGTGGGGCATTTTACAGGGTGTTGTATCTGTGGCCTAGATTACAATGTATTAGAACATGGTGGTTCTACACAGTGAAATAGGTGCTGGTTTGGGCCAATTTTAAGCATTCTTTTTGCCAGGGCTGGTGGGATCTACTGGTGGATCTACTCCCTGAAATAATTGTGCGAACACCAGAGCTGGTGCAGGGGAGGAGAGAACAATGAGTGACAAAGGATGAGGACGGGGGAGCTGTGACAGCACTGACTGTGGGCATCATTGGTGTTCCCAGTACTCTTTTGTTTGCCTGCTACCACTGTTGATGAAATTTATCGGAAACTTGCTGTCTTTTCCATCATATCATGTACGAGCTTTAAAAGTATTGATATTTGCAAGTCCATCCTCGGATGAGTTTTGTAGGATAAGAAAATAAAAAAGATTGAGAGGCAACTGGAGAGAGAAAACATAAACGGGGGATCAGAAGTGGTGGAACTGCTCTATCAAGGAGTGTGTCTTCCATGGGCTCCACGTTGTATTATCTACGTGCACATCTGTCACTACACTGCTGCTGAATCACAGGGTGGTGGTGGTGTGGGGTGTTAGTATGCTTTGATATTCTTGAGATTCCTCTCCGTCCTTCAGACTTAGGTGAAATTTAGAGTTGGACCCAAAATTTGGCATCTTGCAGGGTGCTGGAAGAACCGTGAAGACAAAGGAAAAAAACTGACAAATATACATACATGTGCATGCAGAGCATAATGGTTTGTTTTTCCAAATGAAGTTGGGCTGAAAATGGGTAAGATTGAAAGTAGGTTTAGCAGAGGGAAGAGTCAAAAAATGAAGAGACAGATTAAGACTGTGTGAAGAATTGTGCTGATTAACCAAAGACAAGCACTTGCTATTGATTCTTTTTGTAAATTCGATCCTTTAAGCACAGAATCCAAAAGAAGGGTCCTATACCAGTGCTTAGGACCTAGAAAGAGGTAAATTTAGCAGACTCGGTGCCTGACATTTCTCCAATCACGTGAGATATTTTGGGAGTTAATGAAATCGGTGAAATTCAAGTGGTGTAATCCCCAGTACTGACTCGTTGTTTTTAAATGCCCAGCCACCTTTTTTTGTAATTACCAGGCTAGGTCCTCAGGCACTGTGAGGGAAGATGTTCTCAGGAATGGTGGGCTTTTGGATCGTGCACACTTAAAGTAAAAATAAATATCGTGGTACTCAGAGTGATGATTACACTAGACAAATACTGTACCTACAGATGAATGTGAACAGTATATAAATAGATTGAAAGGAAGGTCTCCTACTTAAAGGCATTCAGCTCATTTTGCAATGCATCAGTTTTGGCCATTGTGAGGCACAGAAGCTGGCAGACAGTGGTGATGAGTTGTACGTCATCTTGAAGTGAAGCAACTTGTTCAGGAGTGTGACTGGTGGCAGGCAGGATGACAATGTGCTTACTGATACTTATCTGCCTTGAGGAACTGATGAATGGAACTCTTGATAGCAAAAAATGGTAATATAAAATTTCTGGGAGAGGAGGTGAACAGCTTCAGTTTAGCTGATAATCTTACCAGCTTGATAGAGCAGCTTGATTGATACTCTCTACAAGTATGACAAATTATTCATGTCATTGTAGATAAAGATAAGTCTTCTTCCAGAAAAGAGGGAGGGAGATCATCTGTGCAGGTACTTAAGCAAGCAATGCAAAGTAAGCATGAAGTACAGCATGAGTAGATCTTTTTAAAGAAGGTGTCTCAGGACAACAGTGGACCTAAGGAGACCTAACTTTGCAGAAGCAGGTCTGGCCACAGTGATAAGCCTGCTGTTTCATGGTTGTGCTTCACCTTCCATTGCCTCCTTTCGGTTTTACTGGAGAAATGTAATGGGGATCTGAGCACTGGGTTGAGGTGACGTGTTGTGCTCTAGTGCTGTTCTCGGAGATAAATGCTGATTATAAGACATGATCAATGTAAGATTTGCTTAATCTTGTCTGCCTGAAGTCTAAATAGGAATTGCATGTAGATAAAATTAAATTGTACTTAGAAGCACTCCCATCATACTTACATTAACATAAACAATGGATTGAATAATCGTAACAGAAATTAATAAGTTGCAACTGGGATACTGGTGTAGGTTTGCTCTGCAATTGCATTTATGTGCAGGGGAAGCTGTAGTATCTGCAGAGGTAGATCTGCTGTTACAGTAGCTTGTGCTGGAGAACTTTGCAAGACTGCCAGTAGCAAGCAGTGGTAGAGGGTTATTGTAGCCTCGAGGTGTGAGCAGTGGTTGCTCTTAGATGGATTGTTCTCTTGTCAGCATTTAGAGAACTGCTTTGTTGTACGAGCCAAGTTCCATTGTGTGAGAGCAGGCAAGTGAAGAGCTTTTTTTGAGAGCTTTCAGGAAGTTGAAATTGATGTCAGAACAAAATCTGGTATCCTTAATGAGCAGTTCAGCTGCCTAGCAGGAAGTAAGCCATGTGACAATCCACAGATAATTTAAATTAAGTAACTTTATGAACCTGTATTTTCAGCATGACCTTAACCATATCCAGCCTCCTACCCAAAAACCTAAATAAAGAAACTAGGCACATAATTCAGTGAAATGACTGTAGTTGGCTTTAATGTTTAATGGCAGTTTTCTGTTTGAACGAGTGCACAGGTAATACATATAGGGCTGAATCTTCACTGGATCATTTAAAAATGCGAAACACTAATGGTAAGGGTTTCTTTCACATTCTACCCACTACCACATTTTTTACAGCAGAGCTGACTGGGTAGGGAGGTGGTTATTCATGGCTTTTTTTGTTGTTGTTGTTGAAGGCATTCTTTTTTTTCTGAACTAAAAAACATAATCTTTTAACTACTCCTCTTTCCCAAGTACTAACACCCCTAATCCCTTCCAATTGTTCTCAACTGTAACCCCTTCTAAAGATTGATGCGTTTTGAGGTTGGTTGGTTGGTTTGTTTTTTCAGCCTCTGGCTAAAAATATAGTCAGTGAAGTCTGTTTATCCTGTGAATTAATTGTAATGTGGAAGTACTGTACTAGCACACTGGCCAAGCGGGCAGAGTGATTGTACACTGGCCATAGGGAAAAGACCTCTTCCATAACTTTAGGTTTATTTACTGTAATTACCATCTCTGAATCAGTCATTCAGCTGTGGACTGAGTTTTAGTTTTGTTGATTCCAAATGTGTCTCCAATTACAGAGCAGTGTGATCAAGATAAGAACTATGTAACAGCATCTCTCTTCCAAACTTCCTTGAAAACACCTGGTTAACCACTATTTCAGGGAAATAACTTCCAATAAATGTGAATATGGCAAGACTGTAATCTATGCTGTGTTGTATCATCTGTGCTGCCACTGGTATGTGTCCATATCACCAAAGCACTGAATCTAAGCTAAAACAGCCTGCTGAGTAGTAGAGGATGTCAATGTGTAAATATACCATGCGGGCAGCTTTCTACAGCATTTTTTTAAGGGACTACTTGACACGCTTGTTAGTTCCTAGACTAATTTAATGTATGCGCTTCACCGTTTCTTTCACCTGCAATACTGTATGGAGCTTTGATGTATCATGTATGTGTACTACCCATGCCAGAAAGAAGAGTGAGAAACTATATGCTCAGGATGAGGAGAGCAGAGCTGTTTCTTCTCAGAAGAACTGAGCTGGGTAGATGGGTTTAATGGTAGTAAAGCCTGGCAACCTGATACTGAGAATAAACAAGAGTCTAATCACAGTGCTGACTTACTGCAAATCTGGGATCATGCTAGGGACGTAAGCCCCTAAATTACCTATCTATCACGGAGAGAGAATGGGATCTGCAGTACCTAGCACCTTAAAGTGAAGCTAGCCAGTGAAAATGCTAAAAGATGCAAGTTAATATGAAACAGTTAGTCTAATAAGCAAAGTCATATTAAACAAGTATTAAAACAAACCATGCTTCAGGTCAGAATTGTTTCTCTGCTCTCTTTAAAAGTAAATAAAGTAATAGCAACAAAAACCCCAATGCTAAGTTCTTTTTCTATCAAATGTATTGCCTGACTGGCATTTGTATACAAAATATTTGGAAGAAGAACCTAAAGATTTAGTTTATATTTTGCAAATTTTGAAACAATTTTTTTTAACTGGTGTATAAAATGTTCAGTTTATTAATTTATGAGAACATATGTAACTTGCTAGATATTTCCCAGTATTTATTAAATGTACATTATAAGAATTATTCAAGCTATGGTAAGCTATGAGCTCTAGTGTTTTGAAGATTACTTTAACGGTTCTTTTGTGAATTTAATTTCCAATTCCAGCACCCGGCCTCACTGGAATTGTTGGAGGGCGGCCCAGAGTGTAAGTTAACTCCTGATCTTTCACTTGTTGTAATGTGTGACGGTAGTATTCCTACCACTCACCATCACAAGCTTGCCCATCTTGAAACAGCAACCATAGAAGCAACTAAAGTCTTTCCGTTACGCGCTGTCCTTAATAGTTGATAACAAGATAATAGTGTCTGATCCGCTCATAACAATGTCTTTGCTTAATGAGCTGTAGGGAGAACTTTAAATGTGACTTTATGGCAGGGCAGTAGCTCAGGCATGTGCCAATACATGCAGATTTATGGACCAGATTTCTCTTGACTTGTTAGTTTGGAATATGGGCACAGCAAATTTATGTCTGTACTAGCACACTTCACCTAGAAATGTGAGGTCAAATTTCCCAGAACATCCCACAAAATGTTAGGGTGAATGTGTTATGTGAGCAAGCTGAATAATGTTGAGCATATTAAAAAAAAAAAATCCTGATTTGATTCAGTATTTTTCTAGATATGGCTAACATATGCTGGTGATTTATATGCTCACCTTTCCATACTTACTCATGAGAGAATCTAAAACTTTCCTGTCCGTAGGCAAATACTTGGATGTGTTTTTCTTGCATGTGGAGATGGGGGAAGAAACTGTAGATGTACTTCCAGTAGCTCTGTGTCACTAGCCTAGGTATCAGTGTGGGGCTAATGACAGTGCAGTAGACTTGAATGTCATGAAGTGCATCCGTTGTCAAGAAAATATTTTTGGTATTTTGGCTGCTTCCCCTACCCCCAACATTAAGATTCTTAACTTATTTTGTTTTTTTAAAAAAAAAAAAAACACACACCGAACTTACTTTCTTAATAATGAAATTTAAGGAATTTCTGCACTTCTCAGGCTTTCCAAAATTGTTTGGAAAACAGATTGCTCATCGTGGCTAAATAGCTTTTAATTTCCCATGTGTTTGTCTGGTGTATGAATAGTCTAAAGATGTATCATCTGACATTTTCATTAATTTCTGGTTAAATTCACTTATGCTTGTGTTTTTGTGTGTCTAGGTCTCCAGTTTTGAAGCCATTTTTTTTCTATTATCCCAAAAGCAATGTTCAGGTAAGACTTACTGCTTAAAGCCTTCTCAGTTCTCTTTGAAGTAATTTGAAAAATTCTGCTGACTGGCATTTTTCAGTGACTTTGAGTCCTAAAACAGCAAGGTATTCTGGTAACTGATTAAAAAATACTTGTCAGAGACAAATGTTATTCACACAGAAGTTTTTACAACTGTCAAACTTGCCAACCTTACATTTTAAGTGCTGTGAATTTTGAAGTATCTTGCATCAAAACTGAACTTCTCTTTTCAGGTTCCTAGAATTGTAAGTTTGAATTATTTTTACTGCATTTGCAAAGAGTGCTTATGAGAATCGTATGTTTTTTGAAAGTTAATGGTCCCCTTTAAAGAGAAGGTGCAATTGAGTGCTCAGAGTTGGACGTGAATCCTGTGAACCTGGATACATCTTCTGACTTTTTCAGGGGTCTACATTTTGCATATATTACTGGAAATAAGTATTAAGATCAGGTAATTTCCTCTGATTCACAGAGGTTTTACCGTACCAGAGAATTAAGCCTTTTATTTAAAAAACCCCTGTCTATAAAAATACCATTCTGGTAAATTCTACTTTTGCCTATATTTCAAAAACTGTAAAACTTATGAAAACCTGTGCGGCTATTGTGATGAGTATCATGGAGAAGCCTGTGAATGAGATCTATCTTTGTGGCCCTATTCTGTTGGTAACAATGGTTTCTTTCAGCCTGAGAAGTTACGGTTCAGATGACTAAGCAGTCCTAGGTGAGAAATTACAGTGTAAGAGGAAACGTTGAGCTGGAGTCCTACTTCTTTTTTGTTACACGTGTAGATTGAAGTCTTCAAGATAAACTTGAAGAAGTTGGTTTTACTGAAAAAGTAAAATGTTTGGATTTATAAATGTTGGTCTCTGCTTTTTGAATGCCATCAGATAATTTGTCATTTGGAGACTGCAGACAAAACTGAGTATGTGCCCTTCTTTTTCTAAACCTTTAACTGGCTTCTAGCTATTGCATGCATCTCATGCTGAGACATGCTAGTAATGATACTTGTCACTTAGTAAAAGCTTTCACACTCGTTCACCCTCAAGAAAGTGTCTGAAGGCCAGAACACCGGTCTGTGTTAGACCACAGGTATTGTGACAGGCTTCTGCTTAGGGTGATGATGGGAAGCTGTAGGATCACAGGCAGCAAGTGAAAGGGAGTGTGGGAGAGGGGGGGGAAAAAAAGCCAACCAACCAAAACCCAACTGATTAAACAAACAACTCTGTAAAATGATTATGAGTAATCAAGCTAAGTCTTCTAAGTATTGCAGAAAAGGACTGTTTCACTTTTATTTTTTAACACACATACAATGCTTAGCACAGATAAGCTCAAATGTTACACTTTTCTGAGTAGTACTCTGCATTAGTGGGAAATAATTTAAGATAATTTTGTAGAGGAGATGCTATTTAGTTATTAAAACTAAGTTTACAAACTGCATAGTAGAAAAACATTTTTTAAAAACCCACCTTTCTTGTCATTGAAACAAGTTCAAGCACTTACTTTTATTGTCACTTACATTTTTGCTTTATACAAATGGCTTGTCTTTGCCAAGTTTAATAGGAAATTACTATCTTCATAGAAGTTTAGTCTACCACTGTTTTATTCATCAAATTAAATGTAAACTTAACTAATTAGCACTGTGTTCCAGATTTGATGAAATGCTGTTGAGATTAAATAGTAGCCTAATTTAGCACGGAAATAAGCAGTGTCTCATCTGCTCTTTGCAGTATAGAAAATCAAAATCCTTGCTCTAGGTAGCTAATCCGATGAATGCACTAATAAGCTATTAACAAAATGCTGTGTGACCTACCGCTGTTGTACTGCAGTAATAGTAAAGGTTACATAAAAGTGTGGTGTCAGTGATTCAAGTGCTTGTTTCAAAGTTTTAGCCATGTATTAGCAACAGTGGTCTAGCTAGAGATTACAGAGCAAGGCATGAATTAACTGCTTTTCTAGATTGGAAGTTCAGTTACAAAGAGTCTAGTTGCTCTAGTTCAGCATTTGACTTAAACCCCAAAAAAACTCCATAAGGAGATTTTCAGATATGGTAACATTGCCACAGTGGGTTCTTTTGTTTTGTGTTTGATAACACCTTTCAGGGTGTCAGTTTAGATTCAGTATCTCATTTGTTGTTTCCACTGCTTTTACGCAATTGTCCTGACTTTATCATAGATCACCAGTGGCTTTACAGTGCAAACAGTAGTTAGTTTCCATGTATGCTTTTTCATGTTTGAAAAGTAACCTAAAACTTTCCCTAGGGAGAAAATTCTAGTAAACCTACTGATGGCAAGAACAGCTTTTCTAAAATATTTGGGGTTTTTTAATCTTCCTTTTACATAAGCGTTGGAGGCCCCTGTCACTATTAGTTATTCTGTAAGAATGATCTGGGAGGTCTAAGATGAATAGAATGATCTTGCTTTTGCTGACAACTGAGCACTGATAATTGCTGCAGTGAAGTTGGTGTACCTTGTTTAGTTGTGGCAGTGTAACCTGGTTGTATGTTGAGTCTTTAGTACTGGGAGTCCTCCGGTGCAGATGAAATGGATGCAGTCAATTTTTTTGAATGATTATGCTATATGATTTAACCAGATAAGCTTTTGCTTACATCTTAAGTGAATAGCCCAGTCAGATAATGAAATAGCAGACTTGACTGTATTTTTTCAGATTTCTTTGGTGGCGAGGGTAGAGCTAGTTCAACGTGCAAGATGAACATCATGGCATTTATTTTCATCTCAACATAAGCCCAAAATATCCAGTACTAATTTTTTTTATAAGTTGCTTTCACAAAATTTATTTCGAGATGAACGTAGGATCCAAAGAGAAGTTTGCCATTAACACTGACAGTGACATTAAGAATAAAAAAAGGTTATATGATGGAAGAGCTGGAAGCTTTCAAGTTCGGGGATCCAACTGTCAAGTGCTGTGACACAAATGCCATGTAGTGCTGCTGTGTATTGAGGGAGATGGAGAGAGAGAGAGAGAGATTCGTCTTCCTTTAAAACATACTTAACTGGATAAAACATTTATTTGATTTTTATGCTTTTTTCCTCTACACAAAGATTTTTTAGGTGTATAATGGATCGTTACTGTTATTGTGACTCTTTTAAAGGGAGGGGTAGAACCTTAACTGTAAAGCTGTTACTGAAAATGTGCCAGATCGATAATTAGAAATGTGCTTTATTTATTCATGTTGCACTGGATTTCTAATCTGATTGTTTGAAAATGGGTATGTTTTTCCAGATCAACCTATTTTTAAATGGGCAGCATGTTGAGACATTTGAGGAGGATCTCACATTTACATCGGATGAGGTTGTTTCGTTTGATCCACCTAAGATTAGCAGTGAATTGAAAGGTGTGTTCATGTTTTCGTTTGCAAATGTTTGCTGTCTTTGTCCTGGAAAATCAAGTGCTACATTTTGTTGGTGAAATATATTTCACCTCTTCGTGCTATGTATTTTTTAAGTCTGTTGCCAAACACTGCAGCTACTTTTCCTGGAAGGAAGGAAGGTTAGCATCACACAGTATAATATGTATTTGAGACTATAACAAGTATGCATAAGTAAGTTGTTAAAAAAACCGAAGTCTTAGACACAACTGAACACAGTTGAACTTGGGCTTGAAATTGAAACATGGTTTCAAAGTGTACGGAAATCTTACTTTGTTAATCCTGGAAATAGTTGATTTTATCTTACATCAGAATAGCTGTATTCAGAATGGAGGACAGACTTACAGAATGCTTAGCATTTAAATAATTAAAATTTGGCCATATTCTATACAGCAGCCTTCACAAAATGAACAAGAATGGGATCAACCTGGAACTGATGACTTTTAAAGAAAACACACTAGGCTAATGATCCAGCATGATAATTCCAGTGTTGCGGTTAGACTTGTCTAACTAAATTCTGTGAAGAAAGAAAAGGGCAAAGCAGCAAGCTGAATGGAGCTGGTTAGGATGTCTGCAGTGAAGAGATGTTGTTCAGAGTTGTTCATACAAGCCAGATACTAAGTTACAGATTATTGAAGTGCTAGACATTTGAAGATTTTTGTTCTGTCTAATGGCAGAACTATATACAGTATTCCTTAATGTATAGCACACTTCTTAATTCCCTTTTGGTCGAAAGAGAGTCTTTATTACCTTATTCCTGGTCACCAGAGAAATAAGAGAATTAATTTAAAGCTGTGGATAGATATTTTCACATCTAAATCAAGTGACTGTACCTAAAGATCACTTGTTAGAAATATTTCTGAAAAGAATACTAATGCTGAAAGAGTAATTCAGGTATTTTAAGTCTGTGTATACTCAAAAAATTAATCTTGTGAAGGCACCAATACGTTAGGATTTATTCTGGATTCCAGATATAGGTAAGTAGTATTTATCAAAACTGGTGATAGAATAGTGTAACAACTAGTTACAAGTTAGTCGGCAATGTTGTGTATGTTGTAGAAAAATTTTGAAATACACGTAGGGCTGTTGCCATTTGAAAGTCACTGATGCTGGATGCCCGACTGCTGTACATGAGTTCATTTGATTTATGTCATGCAGACACAAGTTAAACTCTTAAGTACGTTTTCAGTTCTTATGTCTGTTGCAAATCTAATGTCACACCAGAATCTCTCTGATATCTGGGAGTTTCCCAGAGGGCAGTGAGGAATTTGCACCACTGAACTAGACGAGTTAAGGAATAGGAAGTATTTTTTCTGTTTAATAAAGGGGTTAGTAAAGGTCCTGGTATTTTTTTTTCCAAGGTGACTACAATGCTAAATATTGGAGAAACAAAAAGCTGTTAGACTCCCTGTTGCCTTCTTGTCATTTGCCAAAACTTTGAGGTGCCTGACATCAGCATTTAAGTACTGAATTCTTCAGGCTTTATTCAAGCAAAACCCCACTTTTGGGGGACAGCAGAGCTTCTCCAATTGTTTCCCCTGAGAAGGATCTCTAGACTTTTGCCCTTTGTTGTAAATAGAAATGTTTTAAGTATGTGACTAAATACTTAGGTACTTCTGTGGCTTAACACATGGACAGCATGGATGAGAAATAGGCAAATGGGTTAGACTGTAAAAGGAGTAACTTCTGCTAAAACATTTTCTGTCAGCATTTAGTGAGGAGGGAATTATTTTTCTTAGTTTCATGGTTATCTCAAGTGTGAGGGACTGTTAGTTGTCTTTGAATAGATAAGAGAAATATGTGAAAATGGATTTAAAAAATGCTGCTAGATGTGGTTCTGGGAGGGTGGAATTTGAATTTACCGTTTGCTCTAGCTTTGAAGGGAATTCTTTTGTGAATTTGTTTAAGATGTTTATTAAATGAAAACAATTTCCTAACAAACAGATCATGAAAGATAAATAAATTAGTGTAATAATAAATGAGAACAGCAGAACACTGTCTTGGACTGGTTTTGTTTAAAGTGAGACTGTCAAAGACCGTCTGTGTAAAATGTCTGATGGAGAAAAGACTTCTACAGCTTATACAGTGTCATACTTCAGCCTTTGAAGAAGCACTACATTTTTCTTGAATTGTGTATTGAATTAAATTACTAAAAATAATGTGACTTCTGTGGTGATTGAAGTGTGGTAGTCTTGTCCAAAATGAACAATGAGCTTTAGCCAGAATTTTTGAGATCCTCTGTCAATGGAGATGTTTAGTAAGAAATAATAATCCCCAATTGATTAAATACACTTTCTGCTGAGTTTCATGGCACATTTCTGCTTGCATTTTTCATGGAAGTGAACATGGAAAAGCCTGTGAGCATCAAGCTCAAAACAAACCTCCTGTGTCAACTCTTTCATTGCATGCTTTCACCATTTCAGATTTTAAGCTACTGTGACTTAACTACCAATGAATTGTGCCAGACTAAACTATAATCACTCTTTCAGCTAATCTTTGACAGTGACCTGATACATGTTCTAAAACTTTAGGTCTTAGTTAAAGCAGTTTAACGCTGGTATGTGGTTGTTTGGGGTGTGGGTAGGTGTTCGCTTTCTGGTCCAGCTGTGCCAGTAGAAGAGTTTGCTGTGGTGAGCCCCCAGTTGTTTGTTGTTGTTTTCCCCGTTGTTGCCAGTCAGATGTGGCAGCAAAGCTACTCTTCTAAGTGTTGCCCAAATGCCAGTGAAATAAGATACGCTATGCAAATTATGTGTCATGTTGTGGCGAGGCGTTTTTGTCATCCACAGTATCTCCCACCCCACACCCAAATGAGATTTTGAGATCTGTCCAGCTGCCACTGCCATGGACTTGCAGCCTCCCTTTCTGATAGGGGCAGTGAAAGCTGCAGCCAGTAGGACTTAGGCGTAGTTTCTTTCTTACCCAGCTTTGCTGAAGCTCTTTAGGTCACACTGGCTTATGTCTGGGGAGTCAGCAATTCTCTGTGGGCAGGAATGAGTTGAAGGTAATGATGATTTGGCTGGAGCTGGGTTTACCTTATCACCTGACGCAGTTCACAGAGTGTGTATCTATCCATGCCTTAATAGTAGGTGCACTTCAGTTTAAATCATACTTGAACTTCCCACAGTGTTAATTTTGGTTTTAAGTATAATTTAGACATTAATTTGTATCTTGAGGGTGAATTTAAATTGGTATAGTTACACTTCTTAATACAGTTTGCCTTTGGCCAGCACTTTTATCTATAACATCTTTAGTAGTCGATCTCTTTATTCCCTAAAATTAAAAACAAAACCACAAAAACAGCACAATAGTTTGATATCCTCAGCAGAAGCAATAACTACAGAAAAAATAGACTGATGCGTTTTCACATTGCATTGTGTCTTGCAATGTAAAGTTTGTCCAACGTAATTGATTTACGAAACCCTCTCTTCAATTACCTTAAATTTTAGTTTTTAACACATGAGACCGAAAATTTCTGTGACAAGCATGTGCCCAGGGCTGAATTGTTTGGTGTTTTATGGGGGGGTGGGGTGGGGAGGGGAGAAAATATATTGGGACATTTGTCAGTTGCTTCCTGTGGCTGCTCCCGGCAGCTGTAGCAGCAGAAGCTGTGACAGAAAGCAGGAAGGCTGTCGCTTCCCTGCCCTGAATGTGTCCCCTCTTGATGTCGAAGGAGCAGAGAGGAGAGAGCTGCTGCCGCTTGTGTGCAGAAGGATGAGAAAACGACAGGAACGGGACAGAGAGGGCAGCTGAGGGGCAAGAAGTCTGTGTGTAAGTCAGGAGTGTAGATGAGTCTGTTGGAGAGGCTGAGGCTGAAAAGCCAGGGATGCTGGAAGAGCCGCTATGGCCATAGGGAAGTTGAATCAGTGGCAAAACTGGCTGGAAATTACTAGATGCTCACTGCCTGAAAATTGGGTTATAACCTATGCTTCAAGCTTCAGTATTATGCTGCTGTCAGTGAATAACTGAAACTCAGTGACAAAGTGAGTGCTTCATCTCTCGCTTTGGGGAACAGAAACTAGATGGTACAGGCTACTACTCTTCGTAATAAAAAATTGCGAGAGGACTGTGCTGTGTAACTTAACCATCCAACCTCCCATATAAACTGTTTGAATCCCCCAAGACTGAATTTCTGGATTTGGGCAGGAGTGCATTTGCTTTTTTTGATATGTAATGGATAAAAATAATACTTAATATGAACTTTGTTCAGTGAAGTGCAGCAGTTGTTACATTCCTAAAGACTTGAAAATCCAGTACTCAGACATCAAGTTATTAAGATTGGCTTCCTATAGGGCATGCATTTATCACCATTTATGACCTTTTCTTATATAATACAAAGATATAATTACGAATAATTTACAAAATTAGTAATCTGAAAAAAATCTTGGGTTTCTTCTGCGCAGCTGAATAAGTAACTTTTAACAGTGCGTATGAAAGTGAGAGCCATGTTGTCTTGAAAAAGGAATTTTAAATTGTGACTGTTTTCTACAGACATTGTCGTAATAAACAGACATTACAGAATTATCAGGACAGTAGCAACTACACGTATTTTCCACCTGTACTGGAAGCAGAGATATGTGCATGTTAAGGGGACAGAAGCTGGCAGCTAGTAAAGGAATGATGAGGAGCTGCTATGCCTCTTTCAGAGATCCCGCATTGCTAAGACCAAGATGAATTTTCATACTCGAGGGTGGTGGAAGATGGGATGTCTGGCACAGCATTCAGCTGTTAAGAGGTAAAAGGAATTTGGGAGACCGCAGCAGGCGGGGTCAGTTTCATAATTTTGGCCCTTGGCATCACCTCTTGTTCCCTACGTGCTCTAGTGGGAGGAAAGCTTTGGAAATATTTTCAGGAGTACTACAAACAATGCAGAAAGTATACCGTTAAAATGGCAGCTAGTTCTTGAAAATGTGTTATCATTTGTAGCTGTCATTCAAATGTCTTCGTTTTTATATTGTATAGATCTGCCAAGTGGTCCACATACTTATCGCTTAGAGGATCTTGCCTATACTAGAAGCGGAGACAAAGGCAATTCTGCAAACATAGGTATTTTTCTTTTTCTTGCTTTCTCAAGTGATGTAAGATTTTTCAAATAAAGAACAGCACTTGATACATAACTCTTTTTTTTTAAACTCTCACATCACTTGATTTTTTGTTGTCACTGTGCTGAAACAAAAAATAATCTGTATAAACCCATGATTTCACTAATTAAATATTTGTAGTTTTCTGTTTAGTAGTTGTTGAAATCTGAGGTACCCAAGAAAAAATACTTGCATGTCATACTACAAAGAAAGGTTGTTATTTAGAGTTGCAAAGCCGAGCTCCCCTAAGTTAAGAAGTGCCTTTTTAAGGTTTCCTTTACACATTAGTTGCTACTCCTCCGTGTGTATGTTACGTAATATAATATCTTGGTTGTTTGATCATGTATAATATTTCCATACATTAATGTTTTAAGATATATATATGGCTGAAGCATTGACAGTGCTAGGAAATACCAAAGTTGTTCTTGCATGTAAGAGAATGTTTTCATTATATTGTTAATCCAAATGGTGCGTTTCATTGTGCAGTCTCTTTACGTTGATTGTGCTGCTCCTTGCATTGTTTAATAATTCCTTCTATTCCTTACTTCTGCATGCAACAATTGGCTCTCTTACTTGTTGGAAGATGAGAGCGTGTGGTGTTCAAAGCTCAGTATGAATTAAAGGTGCGTTTGGGATTTGATTTGCTATTAGCTGTCATGCTAAAACTGATGAATTTTGTTCATTTATATTTAGGAGTATAGTATTCTTGTCCTTGTTTGTGAAACTGGTTTTTGGGTTGAAGGATGAAGAAATGTTGATTTCTCCCGCCCCTCCTTTTTTTTTTCCTTTCCCCGTAGTTGACCGCTGTTGCAATGTAGCATTGCCAAATCATGAATGATGCTTAGCTAATAGACTTCCTCAGATACAAAGACGCTATTGCTCTATTGAGGAACAACAATAACAACAACAAACTTGACCTCTAAAATCAAATTAGCATTGAAGTCTACAGATAAAAAGATCCCTGTGACACAAATCTGCTTTCTGATCCTGCTGTGGAACTTCAGCTTCAGCATGAAGTTGTCTGAAGCTTACGAAAGCATATTTACAGCAACAAAAACTTAATTGTGATTTCTCTACGCTTGCGTCAGGATCTCATGCAAGGAATGGGACAAGGACCAAACCTTCAGTCACTGATCATGACTTTTTATGGTTATTTGTGTTTACTTGTCTAAGTCATGCAAGCCATTTAGAGGAAGAGAACTGTATGTGGGTGGTTTGTTGCGATTATGTTGTTGTTCTTTAGGTGTCTTTCAGTGGCAGGGACTGTTTGCAGCCAGAAAAAGTCCAATACTCACTTAGTCTGGGAGCATTCTTTTGTGCTGTGCTTGGCGCTACCTCTGTGCGGACTGAGGGAAAGCTGTCATACTATCGTTTTTTATTCAGGAGCTCATTAAAGAGGATCCATGTGTACAGTTTGAGTTAAGAGGAGGATCTCAAATCAGTTTTGAAAGGATAAATACAACTTGGTTTTAATAGCGCCTGTTCCAACTAACAACAGTTATACCTAACAGGTGTGATAGCACGGCATCCGCTCTACTATCCATACCTGAAGAAAACTTTAACTGCTCAAGCCTTGGAGAATTACTTCCAACACCTTTTAGAGCGAGAAAAACCTGAGGAAGAACTAGTAACAAGGTGAGTAGCTTGCTGCTCAGTCCATATTTGTACAGTAGCTAAACGATGGTATTCAGAACTTAACCTTAAAGTATGTTAACATAAGTGTTGCAAACCTGCGTGTATTCGATATTTTTTATTTATCTTTCTTTGTCTTTTTAAATAATAACTTGAGCAATAGTCATTGAAAAAGAACATGAACTTGGACCTCTCCTGAAGCTGGATAAAGGTAGTGAATCTGTTTAGTGAAGGCATTTAAATTCTCGGAATTAGGATATTAGTGTTGGGGCTGTTTCTTTCTTTTGTTCCAGTACAGAGTGTTTCTACAAAATAGAAATAACTTATCATGTGCTTTGAGAAAGGTATCTTTCCAGTGGTTTTGAGCCATTTGGACTGCAGGAGCCTGTAGTAACTGAAGCTTCCCAAGCCTCAGAGCTTCAGAACTGGGAGTCTGAAATCCCTACAACACTACCTGAAAGACATGCACGCAGCCAGCATAGACTGGAGCCCAAACTTAGCTGATCTTCTATCAAAAACATGCCTCATCCTGTCACTATCTCAGCAAAACATTTTAGTTTTTATGAAGTTCACTGACTTTAGAGAAAACATTCCTTTGAGTACCCCACTCTCACCTTCCTCTTTACCACATGCACCAAGCCAGAATTTAAAGGATAAAACACACAGCTATTTCCTTTTCTAAAATATGGATAAACTGTTGTCTTTTTGCTTGCATCAGAAAGGTGCAGCTCAAAGCTCAGACTGACCTTGGAGTTATTTCAGCTACTGCTGTTCGAGTTGTAAGTGCTGTTCTTTGTCTTCATAGGAGGCTCAGTGCAGATCTCGCCCACTGTTTCCTAAGTGCTAACAAATCTGTGTATGTAATAAATTGTGATATCAAGAAATGTAATTTCCTCTGAAACAGAGCAGAGAAGGGAAGAAATAAAAAATGTCATGCCTCCTGATGATAGTTCCAGAAATTGATTCATTGTGGTTCTTTAATGCTGTTTATGTTCATAAATAAAAGTTGAAATCTGCTGTGTCTGGATGAAGCCAATTTATTTAGATTAATTAGATAACCCTGTTCCTGGCTTTGGCTTCCTTTAATGATGTGATAATGGAGCTCTGTGAGTGAACTGAAAAACTACTGGGGGAAAAAGAATAAATCCTTTAGTGGAAATATTTAGGATTATAAGGATTATGCTCATGTGCTTCAGATTGTATAGTTACTTTTTAAATTTCTTGTTTATTTTTAGTTTTGGCTGTCATAAAAAGAGCTATCTTAATCTTCAGTTTTGCTTCATTTCCTTTATTTAAAATGCGAGTGGTTAGTTTTGCTACTAAAACGTACCAACCATGGCTCTGCCTCACTATAGAACAGAGACTGTCAGCCAGTTGCCTTTCATTCTTTTTCAGTAAAGCTATGAAATAGCTGTAGTAAACAGAGAAAAGGTGAGATCATTTTTGATAGAGAACACTGAAAACTCAATAAACATCCAAATTTTCAGTTAACATAGTAATAAAAAATGGGGTCTCAAACCCAGCCCCGTACCCCAAAGCCCCAAACCTATGTGATTGCTTTGCCCCCAGTGTAGAGTATGTTCTTAAACAGTTAATCACAGATTTTCTTGGGCACAGGAGTGATGTGCAAGCTCAATATGAAAGGTCAGACCAGTCTAAGTGAGGGAAGCGAAGAGATAGCAGTATTCAGACAGAAATTTGCCCAGTTTCGGAAAGGATGTCAGTCTTCTGAGTTCTGACTGGTATCGCCATTAAGAACAGCATCAGTGCTGTAGTAAGATGGGTAGCTAGCTAGACCATACAGCACGTGGAAGATTTATTTCTGTTTTTCCTTCAGCCGTTTTGCCCTCTATGGCAGTAATATGAGGTTATCTGTGTGGTGTGTTGTATGCAGGATTTTATAAATGGAGATCGGATAATCTTAAACTATGGAATAAGAAACTTTTCGTTTAGTGGGTCAGTCACTTAAGAGGTATAGTCAAGTTATCCCATGAGAACTTGTTGGTCTCGTTTTTTGAAATACGATTATCTTTGTTTTGAGAGCATTCCAGTGCTCAGCGATAAAAACGACAGCTGGTTTCTTCTTATGGGATATTTTTACTAAAAGCTGAAGAAGGATGCTGATGCTTCTAGGTTGCTTTGTTGTATGTATATTTACTATGAGGGGAAAAAAATACTTCATACCGTAAATATCATATGCAAACGCCTCTTTTAACCTATGGACTCAGTTCCTGTTTTCCTCTGATGGGAGGAATCCTATATTTTTCTTGATTTAAATGCTTTAAACAATTTTTGTACTATTCTTATTTCTGTTCATTTTAACAGGAAATTCACAAGGAAACCTGACTTCTTTGAATATGTATGGACAGCACTTTAAAGGAAGTAGTTAAGCAGGCACCCCATTGTGCATAAGCATAGGAGTTCAGCTAGAACAGTGAATTTTCCTTGTTTTATTGGTTTCTGCTGCAGACTTAGTATTCTTTGAAAGGTTTAATTGTTTTCTGTGCCTTTTAAAAGCAGCTCTTAAAACTTTTGATTTAATTGTACAATTAGAAAATATTTTCTTCCTTTAGATCTCAGTTAATTAAACTTAAATCGTTTAACTATGCTGGGTAAATGCATGCCAGCGTTTTGGTTAAGGTACTGTTGCTGCTTCAAGACTATTATGATGGTTGTAGTGTTTTTTCTTTTTTTATTGTGGGAGTGTATGTTTTTGTGCAGAAATAATGTGGATGCTCAGGTGCTTCAAACAAACCCTAAAATACTGGAGATGCTGACCTTTATATATTATTTTGTAATCCTAGTTTCAGCTAGAGTATCTCACTGTAAATATTTCCTCAAAGTACTTGAAATGAATGTGCCATTCTGTGACGTTCCAAATTAAGATCCATTCCTTGTATTACACACTCCCTGTGCCAGAATTGCAGAAAGTGAAATTCTTCCACTCTTTTTGTCATTTGCTTCTGCTCTTGTACATTCTTCGGTTTCTCTCCTGATTTGTTAAAATGATTGAATTTTTGTGAAACTTCTTTTGAGAGCTGAGGTATTAGCTTCTGGAATACATATTCCATTAGTCCAGTTCTCCTGGAGAGATCTGCCAATTGTGAAATCGCTTGCTGCATGGAAGTCTTTGCCAGTTTTTCAGAGTAAAATTTACAGTGCAGTGTTTTGGTAGACCTCTAGCTCTCATGGTTCGTGGTTATTGGTAATTCGTATTGAGTTTTTTAGCTGAAAATTTTGTGGGGTCCTCTGACCCTGCTATGCAGTTGATCATGCTATTAAATTGAGTAAATTATGTAGATAACTTATTTCGGAAATCGGTTTATTCTTCATATTTCTGTTGTTTAGTAGAGCAGAGTTGGTTTCATCAAACGTTCCTGCCTTCCCAATGGATTTGCCTTTAAGCGTGATAATGTTGCCTGGCAACTAGTTTTCAAGGAACGTCAACAGAATGTTAACACCAGTTTGCATCTTAATAACAACTAGTAACGTTAATACTAAAGTAGAGTGTGGTAATAAAAGAGTAGAAGGAACAGTGGAAACTCCTTGCCTGGGAGATGGGTGCAGACACCCCATTACTGGTGCTTGCAAGAGCATAACGAGAACTAAAGTGTTTGCCAGGCCGCTCGGTGGAATCTCCTTCCATGAAAGGTTTGGATCATGTGCCCAAGATACAAGGGCATAGAGAGCTGTGAATATCAGCAACAGCCGTAATTTTCACAATGCTAAAAAGGAGCTGAAAAAGATACAAACTTCAGAGTGATAAAATCAGCTATACAAGAGCACTGCAAGAAATTCCAGCTATTTCAGAGGACAGATTTGAAGAATCTGTCCCAAACAGATGAAGATCTGATAGATGACTAAAGAATAATAGGTGGTGTTGGAGGAAGCGTGATTTAAATTGCAGCAGTCAAACATCTGGAGACAGAGCAAGAGTTGGATATCATCTTTCTCTGCTATTCCTCATGTCTTGCTGATGTTCTGATTAGATCATTTCCTATGGAAAAAAGGAAAGCTATCGAGTCCTTAGACAAAGAAAATATTAGAGGAAAGCAAAAACAAAAACAAGAAGAATACAAGGAAGATGACAAAATGCTGGAAAACTGTGCAAGGAGAGGCAAGTGGAAATATGCTATAGACGTATTTATGGAACTTGAAACAACTTTGTTAGGAAACCACAGAGCCATTTGCCAAACTTCTACAAAAGTTTCCAAATTGGAACTACACCAGCCGGTGCAGTGGATGGAAAGGATGGAAAAATGCTTACAGTGGCAATGGAATGGAAAAATAGGTCTGTCACACTAAAATAAAATTTTATCTGAACAAAGTACATGGCTCCAGGAAAGCGTTGAAATGTAACTCTGCTTCTCATTTGTTATAAAATTATCTGTAGTTGGTCATAACAGTTTGATCTAGTGACTCATAGTTATTTCTCAGTAATAAAGAGGATGCTTTCCCAATTAGCTGGCAGCCTTTGTTAGCAAAAGTGAGTTCCAGGAATTATGCGATTGTATTTTTCAGTATCAGAACTAAGGAATACTAAAAATACTTCCCTCTGCCCACTGTGTTCTCTGAGTTCATATTGGATCTTGAACCTCTTGCCTGTGGAGCTTTCTATGTGCGCTTTAACTCTTAGAAAAAAAAATAAAGTAGAAAACAATCTCATTAGAAATGAATGAGTGTTGAAGTTGAATAACAGAATGATTACTTTATGGTCCTGCTTTAAAACTATTAAGCACTGTTGACTGGGAGTAAGGGGAAGGAACAAGAAGGCAGGGAAGGCCATGGGTTAATCTTTAGCTAGCTTTTAGGCTTGACTCAGCAGTGGGGGATGCCATCACAACCATGAAGTTTTTTGCATGCTGTCTTTTGCTTGATGTTCTGTACAAGTGAGTGTTTCTTATCAAAATCACGTGAGAAACAACATGTAGATTTTATTTGACAGGTACGAGTTGCCAGGAATCCACGGATTAAATTTTGTTCTGAAGAATTCCCTTGGTGGTGGTGGCATAGCATCCCTAAGAAGTGACCCACAGGTATGTATCGGTGTTGATTTTAATGTAGTTATCTTTTACAACTATGTGTTACATAGTCTCTTTATAACCAGCTTTTGGGCTGGAACTGTAAGCTTTTGGTTTTGACTCTAGTTCCTTTTAACTTACTGCTAATCTACTGAATTAATATTTGAAAACAACATAGGGAAGTAGAAAGTTGATTTAGAGTATTTGGTGAAAAAGATGTGTACAAGAAACTACTAAGAGTCTTCAGTTACATTCTTTATGATGTGCTATCTGTGGTTTTAGATGCAGGAGCAAAATTAGTTTCTCGAAACGGCTATCATATTTTGGAGAATGCAGATTTACTAGACAATTCTGATTTAAGTGTTTCCTAGAACATAGAGGAACCATTAACTTGATGACAACTTCTCTAGCTTAGCCTATGACTCCTATAGTTAAAATACTGATAATTAATGTAAATCTGAAAGAGAGAGAATGATGGATCGGAGATCTTGTGTTGACCATATTATGTGAATCGGAAACTAACATTTTCTGCAAGTGTACAATTTGAGTATTAAATATTTGAAATGTCTAAACCTGAAGATGAGATCCCTTATTGTGGCAATCTCACGGCTACAGCAAAGCATAGTTCTCCCACCACAGGCTGAGACTTGCTTATGTGCACAGGTAATCTCAGCATAGCAAAGACGACTGTTCACAAAATAAGATGATGCTATGTACGAATTGGATAGCAGAACTGAGCCCAAAATAAATTTATTTTAGCACCAGGTACTAAATAAGTTGAAGAAACTGTTCAATCGGTTCAGGTTTAGATGCTTGAAAACTCAACTGTGTAGTTTTCCTTCCTTAATTATATTAATTCACAAGTGAGAAAGCTAAGTAAATGGAGAAGGTAGATAGAACTTTGGATAACCTACAATCCAAGGCTTGATAAAACTCACCCAAAATTTATATGTAAGAATATGTAGAGATAAATACTTCTCAAACTTACAGTGAGTATAGGAAAAATACCCTATGAAACCATTTTTAACACTTAATTTACAAAGGTAGTATATTTAGATAGTAAAATGCAATGTTGGTTTTGTTTTTGTGTTCTTACAGGGCAAAGCACTTGGACAGATGCTGTTGGATTTCCAGATTAAAAATGTTCCTGATTTAAAATCACTGATAGAGTAACAAGCTTTCAATACATATGCTTTTAACACTGAGTGGTATAAAAACATCTTATAAACAAGAACTGGCTTCTTGAGTGATACTTTTTTAAAAGTCAAAGAGTAGAAATTAGTGACAGTTATCTCTCAGAGTCTTAGCTATATGGCACAGATTAGCAAGTGTTCTGAGTAATGCCAGACTAATAGCTTTGTCTGTGACTGATAACATTTCCTGTCTAGAGAATACATTGGGTGAAGAATTAATTTATTTCCTGTAAAATAGAATTAATCAAATTGCAACATAACATTTAGTTGTGAGACAAGATAATCTTTGTTCCAAGATGGAAATTATCTCCTGTTCAGTCCAACTCTCTTTTTCTTTCTCTCAATCTTTAATTGAAACTTAAATGGACTGATACAGTTGAGCTCCTGTGAGCCGTGTTTGTCCTCTACGTAGGTTCAGGCTGGGTAACCTGCTGGGCAATAAAGAAAAGTAATGATTGTTACTGTTACAGAGTGACTGGTAGTAAATGCTGACCTTTGGTGGTGATCCACCAGACTTCCAGCACTTTGTCCAATTAATGACAGACTTTATCATTACAATTTCCAACATCTCTTACTGATTAATCCATCAGTTGAAAGCACTGACTAGTAGTAAATCACAGATCTTGGCATGGGAATGAATCTGAAGATGAGGACAGGAGAGTGTGCTGTGAGCTGGTCTGCCTGCCTGCCGCTGTGCGATGGTGTGGTCCTGGCGGGGTGGATGGGGAGCCAGGTGGTGGAGGGGTACATCGTCCTGTTTCAGGGCTGTTAAGTCCTCATTTTGTGCAGCGGAGTCCTGCCTGGGTAAAGTTTGCATTGCCCTTCCCACAGAAAGGTCTGTCTCCTGCTGTGAAGGAATACTATGCCGAATGCAGTGTGCTCTGTCTGTCTTCTGACTCCCCATCTCCCCCCCTGCACAATATGACTTGCATGTTCTAATTAAGGTTCTCCTAAACATCTTCACCTGATTAAGCAGAGACTTAAAAATCCACATCATACTTCCTGGGACAATAGCTAGGTGGAAGTTCTGGCCCGATAACTGCCTGTATTTCCTCTGCAGAAGCCGTATAACTATTACTCTGCATGTTCAGGCATTTTATATTCAGAAATTAATCTTTTCGTTTATTTTGGGGAGACTATATTAATTGTTTAGTGCTGACAAAATAAGACATTACTAATATCAGATAAAATGATGAAAATAAGTATTTTTTTAACTGTCAACAAAACTATCTGTTACTTGTTCCTAAATCCCAAATCTGTGCTACCACTATTACTAATTTCCTAGCCTCTTGCTTGCTAACCAGGACTATACAGTGAATTGTTCCCACCTCTTCTGTGGTTTTGTTCATTTGAGTTGAAGGTATCACAAGTGAACGCTTTATCCATCTAAATGTATTATTATCTTAGCAAGACATAAGTACTATCGGTGTACACAGCGTGATTCAGTCTAGTTGTAGAAAATGAGTCATCATTGCAGAAAAATCCAACTTCAAAGGGAAAATGTTATTCTGGTTTTAGTATGTTTACAGTCGTTTGTCAGAAAACTCCTGTTAATAATTTGGAAGGCTGTTACTTTAGCAAAACAGACAATGGTATTTAGAGGAAATAAAAAAGAAAAAGTGAACGACATCAGTAGCAAACCAACAGGGATGAAAAGGCTACAGTAAATATTTGCAGTTCACTCAATATGCTGCGTAAGTGACTTTGTAAATGTGTATGCAATAATTTTTGAATAAAAGTGAACATTTATAAAGTATGAATTTGTTTTAGTCATTTATGTTGTTTCTTCTACTGGAAGAGAGTGATACTTGGGTCAAAGGTTCTTTGTTTTGGGGTTGTTTCACTTGCCTGCGATTCTGTGCGTTGTCTTGCTGGTTCCCTTCTTCCTTGGGATTTTCTCTTCTGTCCCTAGTCTGTGTTAAATACAAAAACTGAAAAAGTGAGTGATACTGTTTTCTAGAGAGCTGGTCATTTACAGCTCTACAGTGGAAGCTGTAATTTGCTGAAAAGAATGGTACAGTGTTCAAATGGGTTGGATATGGGAATACAAAGACAGTATTTTTTAGCTCTGCAATTCACCTTTCGGATGCTGTGAAACCACCCTTCACAAACATGTTTTCTGTCCATTATTTCTTTCAGTGCACCAGGTTAAACCAAGCGGCATTGCGTTTCAGATACTTTTCTTGCAAAGTACAGCCTCCAAAAATCCCCATCCAAATGTTTTATTCTCCTTGACCATCCTTAACACGTTTTGAATTCGTGAACCTGAACTTGTTCCAGCAATCCCAGCTGACCTGCTTGCTGAAGCTGCCATTTGTTTCTTCATCTACAGTAGAGATTGAGTAATTGAGAAAGGTTTGGTAAAAGGTAAATTGTACTGAAAGGTGATCATGTATGCAGTCAGCGTTGTCTTGATTTTGGTGAGTTAAAGAATGCATTTTGCCTGCTTGTTAAACCAGGGCTGTTCCTCATACAGGCAAGAATGTACCCTTCCAATTGCCTTTCTTTCCTGTTTTTTCCCTGTGTTAGCTGTGAGCGCAGAATGGAAATAGTAATGCCTAGCATATAAAAATAAGGTTGCATCTAATACGTGAGTTTCAGTGTAATGGAAACTGGATCACACCTCTCACCTGGGAAGTTTTTGTGCTGTGGCTCACCTGCACTACAAAACAAAGGCTTCATTCTCTTACCTCTCACAGCTTTCTCACTGTGTTTCACCTAACTCTCGAAATAAATCATGGGGTTTACCATTAAATTATTCTGTAGCAGCTAACAGTCCAAACAAATAGTTTTGTCAATGTTTGCTGTTCAATATTTCAAAGTGATTTTCCCACTGCAATCTGTGTATTAAAGGTAGAGAAGTCCAGTATACAAAAGTTGAGCCAAGAACAAGGATGTACCTGGAGTGTTAGAGGCACAAAGTATATTTTCAGTTTAGCCATCTCCAGTGAAGCCACTTTTCCACTAAAATATGAGAGGTTTTCCCCCTCCAGAGCAGAGGGAAAATAACTGTAGGTATACCTTTTAAATTTTGTTTTGCATCATGGCAGTTTGAAAGTGATACAAGTCCAGCCCATAAGGTCTGAAAGCAGAAGATGTTGGGTTGCAGGTTGTCTTTCAAGAATCTGAATGGTTTCATTCCAAAATGACTTTGGTATGTTGTATTAAGTGCTTTGGACACAGCAGTGCTCACAACAGTTGCACGGTAGTGGCGAAGCGTTAACCTGGGTGGTAGATTTCGCTTGCTGCAACTGGGTATGTGTGTTGGTTGGAGGAGCGAAGCCATTTCACGGGCCTGTCTGCTGCATAAGGCCTTTTGGGCTTGTGAGTGGTCTGGGAGGGAGGGAGAAAAGAGGGTCGCTAGTGCCTCAGGTATGAGGAAAATACACTGCAGATATGTCACACCTCCCACCTTACTTTGAAACCTTCCCATGCAGTAAGACTTTGAGTCTCCTCATTGCAGTTCCTCCTCTTTGGTTTCATCCTGGTTTTCTTTCCAGATTTACTTGAAATGGACCCTGGTGATTTTGGGATTAAAGCTAACTGGCATTAGGAAAGCAAACACAGGATGCCTCCAAGTAAAAGATCCCTTTGGGAAATGTCTTTTCCTGCCAGGGAGCTCAGCTGAAATCCTCTACCTTCCTTTGGGCAGGGGAGTGAAATCTGAACTGTGGAACTGAAGCATGTCTGACACCTATTTCAACAAAGACCATGCAGACACTCCGTTCACAGCTTTGGGGAAGGGTCTTGCGATGGCAGCACAGGGCAGGACCAGTGCTTATCCTTGCAGGAGGGAGACAGGAACCTTTCCATGCCAGGACTTTCTGCGGAGTCTCGTAACCCAGCTGTGGTACAGTGCTCCAGCTCTGGACCAGCAGCTGTGACTGTTGCCAAACAGGTGAGACCCTTTATTGTGATGGAGAGATTTTAATCTTTTTCCCCTGTCCCTTAAAACCAATACACTAGTTAAGGAGAAAAGCTCCCCTTCCCTCACTTGCTTTTATTTACTAGTGCAAAAGCTTCAAACTTTTCAAATACATTTCAACATCTGGATTTGAAAAGATGCTGTTTTAATTATATAATTATGTGTGGCTATATAATTACAGTGGCTAATCCACAGGGTTCCTGCCAGCATCATAAGCCACATCTAGAAGGTATTTTCTCTTTTGTAAGTGACGCGATTTGAAGTACAGGGGGCTTGAGAGGGCTAAGCCTCTGTTGCGTAAAAATTTGGCTGAGACTCTCCAGAGAAAATCCCAAATGCCTGATCGCTCTGGTAAGAAGTGCTGGGGCTCTGGCCTGTAATCAGCAACCAAGCAAGAGGTTATGGTGGGCCTCTCTCTTTGCAGATGAAGCAAGGTGAGGATAATCTTCAGTTTCCCAGGAAGATGCTTCCTGCTCCTGCGAGCAGGAGGAAGCAAGAGGGCAACACCAGCCATCATTGCCTGTTGGCAAGGAGTGAGGTAACCTGCTCCTCTGAAATACTGCCTTCACTGAGGAGTGGAAAACTTGCTCTGGTTCATTGATAAGCCTCGTGTTCCCTGTGCACACTATCCTGCCTGAGCCTTGGTTCCAGTATCCATGGTGGTAGGAGGCGTTCGCCTGCTGGGTCCTTCGCCATCCCCTTTGCCTTTCCGCTCATACCAGATGGAAAGTAAAGGCATGGTGAACCTTTTCTGCTGGTGCTGCAGCTCGAGGGTGGTCTAGGGAGCTCGATCCACAGGCTCCCGGACTTAAAGTGACTGAGGAGGGGAAAATAACCTGCTGTTTCAAGACGGTTTGCCTGTGGAGAGACACACTAGCGCTCCTCTGCTTGCTTCCTTTTTTTTTGTACTTGGCATGGTCTAAGCTGCGGTGTTTGCATGCGCTCGGCAACCCGCAGGAGAATGGATCAGGCAAGCTGGCAGCTTTGGAGCCTGTGTGTGGGGGAAGATGCTCTTGCTGGAGAAGTGGTTTGCATTTCTTTTGCTTCCCCCCCCTCCCCGCC
>VZSC01014161.1:491151-558271 GCA_013398225.1 Steatornis caripensis
CGGAAAGGCGGGAGCCCGGCCGCCGTTGGCTTCGGGTGGCGAGGAAAGCGAGGCCGAACGGGTAAAGACAGTTAACGTGCTCTTCAGGTGCTCCGAAGCGACCTGTTGCTGCCGGAGCCGCGGGCGGCGCTGGGGCTACAGCTGGGGTCGTGAGCCGGTGCCAGACTCGCTTGTCGCCCTGTGCTGTGCTCCGGGGAGCCCGGGTGAGAGCTGGGGCTGTAGCCACTAGTCCGTAATGGAAAGAGTGGGCATCTCCAGCTGTCCGGTTAAAGCTTTCCTTTTGAACTCTGACCTCTTCCTTCTTTTTTTTTTTCCAGTTCTGTGAGGCTGTGAAGATGATTATTCGGGACCAGAGGAGTGTCCTCGCTTCAGTACTCGTGGGATTAGCATCAATAGTATGCCTAGGTTGGGCGCCCTCCACCACGCTCCCCACTATCTTTATTCCTTTCTTTCTGTGGATGGCTGGCTAACAGCCTTCCCCGAGGCGCCTGGCCAGCATCTGTACATAGGATGTATACTACTGTATTTATGGAAGCATGGATTACTCATCGGCGTCGCATAAAGTTTCTTAACCTTGTGTGCCATTCTTAAATACAACATTGTCTAGAACACAGTGCACAAGGCATAGCTTACTGTGTAAGCCAAATACTAGATTTCCTGAAAATCTCAGTCGGTACATTTTAACACCCCTTTAGATTGTGAAAAAGTAGGGTTGCGATGCAGTTCTGCTCCTTGCCTTTAGCTGTAAGTGATTCTGGTAACAGCCTTTGTGTTCTTCAGTTTCTTAGCTGCATACCCGGGTGCCATAACTATTAAAAATAGATGATGGAGTACCACAAAGTGATGGCTATCGAGAACAAACTGCTTACCTCTTCCTTCGATAGATATAGTCTATATTCAGAAGTTACTGTCTCCATTCCTACAATAACCTTTAGTGGAGATACAAGTAGATAAACTGACTCTTTGATAGCAAAGAAAAACCCAACCTAGGCTGGGTGCTGTGATAGCATATCTGGCTGGATTTGCTACAGTCCTTTGCTCTCAAATCTCTCATTTGTATTAATTATGTAAACACTTGCTACCATATTGAACAACTTTTTGATTGGGTTAGAGGTAAGGAAAGACAGTGATTCCTCAGCATTTTTCTTGCTACTGATAGTGGTTAGCACAGCTAATATAAATGGCTACAGAGGGTTTTAGGGGCTACAGGAAGAAACTAGCTTGCCTTATGACAACTAGTGACATACAAAAGTCAGAAACTTCCGGTGTTACGGGGCACAGGGTTGGCAGGAGGAGGAGGACAAGGTGCCAACTTAGTTCCTACCTTCCCTCAGCAATGGGACCCATGTGGGTGCTGTAATGCACCAGGGATCATTGGAGCGGTTTCTGTGGTGGCTACGTTGTCATTTTGGATATCGCCTTACAACAAGATGCCTCTTGGTGTCTTTCTGTTGATGTGTCTTTCTGTACTCGTCTCTTGCGAATAAGTATTCACATGTAAGCCAGCAGTTGGTGCTAAAAACGTTTTGTCCTCAATGTTGAGGCCTTTCTGTTTATCAAGAATGCGTGAAGCTGGATTTGAAACCAAGTTCATCAGCCAATTGTTTGAGTGCTAAAAACCTTTGCTATTTTTTTTTCTTTGCTATGTCTTGATGTATGCAGAGAAATTGTTCAGCTCCTGGAGTGCCTTGCATGCGATACATGCACTTACACGTTCACGTGCTATGCTTGCCTCCCTTTCTAGTCAAAGGTGAATATGATGGCGTCTTCACCAAGGACTGAAACTCAGATGTACTTCTTCCTATGAGTGTTGTTCAGTGTCGTGTCATCAGCTCTGCTACTGAAGTGGCCGCTTTTCTCCATCTTTAGAGAGAGACTCATGTTAACCATGCTGTGAACCCCCTTCTCCTTCCCCTAGACCCTACAGCTGTTTGAAGATTGGATTCTCGAGCTGTGAGTCTACTTGGCTGCTCTCTAAATCGTCTTTATTCTGGCTGCTCCCCTGTAACTGACAAAGAATGTAAAGACTGGGGTGAAATTCCAGGCTCATAGGAAACAGCAGCATGACTGCTGCTGCCGTCAACCGAGAGAGGATTTCAGCCCGGCTTTCGGTACGCTTTCAGTCTGCAGCCCAGCCCCAAAGCAGCTGGGTATCAATTACTCTTGGATCCTTGTAAACAACTTCTGTTCTGCTTTCAAAGATTGCAACATTCCATGTAACTGTTTCTGATAAACGTTTAAAATTAAGGTGTTTTTTAATTAACATGAATCGCGTTTTCATAGTGTACGCGTTAGTAATAGTTACATAAATTCCAGTGTGGGTTTTTTTTTACTTGCTGTGCATAAGCTATGAACTGTAGTCATTACTGTAATTATATAAATAGAATTTATTCATTTAAAAATGTCTGCCAGCCTCTTGAAATTGAGTGTAACGCTATAGCATTTCTCTAATATATCCCAGTAGGGCACTGAACAGTGCATTAACATGCAGTTACATGGGGTCTGATTACAGGTGGGCTTTTCTTTTCCCCTTTATTTACTTGGGATTTATAAGAATTCCAGTAATTCTTATGATTCACTTATACAATAAACAACGGGGTCATGACCAGTAACCAAATTGTAAGTGGGGTTGTTGACAGGTAAAGAAATGTTCCTGCTCCGGCTTCAGTTATCAAAGGACCAACGCTCCTGCCTTGCTGATGATGCCGAGCAAGAAGCACCCAGATGAGCGTGAGGGACTAAGTTGGGATTTTGATAGGTGCCTGTATGAAAGAAATGAACGCAGACTTTCAGCTGTATTCGTAGAGGATTTTCCTTCAAAATGTAAAGTTTTAAGCTTATGAAGTGGTCTAGAATGTCCTGCCGTAGCCTTTCATCAGAGACAAGTAATAACTTGGGCATGGGAAGAGAAATACATCTGCATGCTTAGGAGTCTTTCCTACCATCTATAATTCTAGCAGAGATCTGGAAATTTTGTTGAAGTCGGGCGTGAGTCAAATCAGTCATACTCTGAGGGGAAAAACAAGACTAGCAGGCATGAAGTCTCATGTTCATGTCAGCGGGTGGTGCTTGTGCTCTGCAATATTTTGGTAAATGTCAGCGTCAACTTTTTTTTTCTGTAATTGCTTGAGTAAAAATAAGCACTTGCCCTACGTGGAGCATTGCGTTTCAGGCTTGAGCTCAACTGTGATGCCATTGAAATGAAGGAGCTAGTTATAATAAGAAAAACACAGAAAACTGTGAAGCGGTTCAGCTGTTTGGAAACGTGCGTGCTTAGAAGTGAAACTGTTCATCGGAAACTGTAAGTGATGGCGATGGGGAGTGTAAATCTAGAGCTGCAGCTCATTTTAGTGGTGGGGCTGTTTTGAAAAGTTGTGTGGTTAAACTAGAATATGTAATGGAGGAGTAAAACCATCACCCCTGTGCCACTGGGAAAGGCAAGTAGTGAAGACATCAAGTTAAAAGGATAGATGTTTCACTTCAGGCTTTCCAAAGAAAACAAAAATAAAATGAGCATTCACAAGGCTCGAGATGTTTTTACAAAACCTGTGTTTAAAAGAAAAAAAAAAAGTTGCTAAATGAAGACATTAGAACACTGAGCTTTCTGTTTGTATTTATTTTAGCTTGGAACATAAATGATTACTCATTTTGTGGTGAACAGTCATCTGCTGCTTGATTTCACCTTTGGGTCCTCCTGTACTGAAGGAGAGTGCGACATATAAATACCACCGAGGCTTTTAATGAAAAGAAAATCATAGCAATACTTGTTAAAGTCTGAGGGGGTGGGGGAGAGGGAATTAAACTTGTGTGTGACTTGACATCGTCCAGACAGGTTTCAGAAAGCAAGCTGCAGCAACAAGAAACGTTAGACCTGTGATCTCTAGAAATGATACAGTGGTGTATTTTTTATTGCATGTTCTCACATTAAATAAAGTGCCACGCACCACTGAATGATACAGAACTGTGTCAGGCAGGCAGCAGTTAGCATCTCCTTTCTCCATTGAAATAAAAAAGTTCTCGGGTGAACTCTAGGAGCCATTTGCTAATTAGGCTTCATAATAGCTTAGGACTCAATCCCTCAGCACTGAACTGTCATGAATGGGCTTACTGACGGGAAATGAAGACGCAAAAGCTTAGTAGTTTTGAGGCCTTACAGAAATCTTTCAGATTGTTGTGCTGGTAAAATAAATTATATCTTCTGCTGTAGGAATAGATCACTAAGTATTTGAGGGCTATTTTTGGCATGATTTCTTAAAAATTCATTCTGTGCTGTGGTTTATGCATAGCTTTGCTTCTGAAGTCAAGGGAACATTTAGGATATGGTCCTGAGGGCTCGGAGACTGTGGGGGAAGTGGGGTGATCTTTAGGAGACTTAAATCAGAATTACATTGATTGCAGTACCGCAGTTCTGTCTGTCACAAAACTGGTGATTTATGTTTACTGTTTCTGTGTCTCACAGGGTAGAAAACTTTCTATAAGATGTTCTGTAGCTTTTTAATGTTTTCCCTGTTTATTAGGGAACTTTACTTGGTGCTGCAACCTTGTTTTAGTCGTTGCCTCTTCTCTATACCATATCCGTGAATTGGAAAACAGCTGGTGGCCACTCTGTGACAGTGAGATTTGGAGCACATCAGTTGCATAGTCCCCTACAACTACATCACAACACCTACAACTAAGCGCTTGGCCTGAACGAGGCAGTGGAAGTGCGGGAGGCAGATAACATCAGTTTCTTTTACTTGCAAGGGCAGGGCATATTAAGTGTGCTGAAGGGCCAGTCAGTGGCTGCAGAGGTGTGTGCCCGTGAAGACTCATGCTGCTTAGTTTGGCATGCTGGGCACAGTGATGTGTCCGCTCTCCTGTCCCCAGCTGGAGTTTGGGGGGCCTGAGACGGGGTTGCATATTAGGGCTGAGATTAAAGAGATTGACTTGCCTTCCATTAAATTGAGAGGCATGCCATTAATGTCACAGGCTGTAATCTAATCTAGTACATCAAATAGGCTGGGGTCCATCTTTCGACTATGGGGTGGTACAGTGTGACTCATGTTGGAGCTCAACTACCTCACCACTACAGCGTGGCTTCACTGCTAGTGGCTACTGATAGCGTTCCCTGGCTTGCCTTGTCCCAAGGCATGCTCCAAGAGAGCACTAGTTACCAGGGGCTGCACCTGGGATCATGCAAATAGAAGTATGGATGACCACATACAAACACAGAAACCTATTCTGTGACCTTGTTTAGATGATTAACCTGGCCATAATTTTAAGGTAGACTTGCCCATTTGTTAGCCAAATCCTTGAGTCCCCTCCTGATCGAGCAGCACGTGAATGGAAACAGCAATACCATTGTATAGAGAATGCAAAAATGTGACTGTTACAGCACTTCTGGGGATCTGGGAGACCTGTTCCTAGGACCTTCTCAGTCCATGCCAAAGGACACTCACCAGACTTTGGATAAGGCTGTGAGGCGGCTACCCTTCACCTTTTCTAATTTTCTTTCATGGTTAGGACAGTGATTATTGAATTTATTTTATGAAGTCAGGTGACACCTGTGGCTTTGAGTTATAAGGAGAAAATGGCTCTCTGGACACTCTGTGTTGGAACAGGCTCTGTTTGGACGCTGCGTCTTTGCCCCCTCCAAGGAAGGTGGTTGTTTCTCACGGTCTGCGGGCCTCAGCGGAGTTCTGAGTGGGAACCAGATCTCTAGATGCAGCCAGGAACTAGAAATGCTAAGACTGGGACATTTCTGACCTTGCCACAACACAAACTGCAGCCATTCAGAAAATTTTCAGGTTAAAATAAGGGACAGACTATCAGGTTAGATCAAAGGTTTGCTGCTTTGCTGCAGTGTTGTATTAGTTAAAGCACTTTCAGTTAAAGCAGACACCTGCTGTACCTCTCCAACTATTGCCTACAGTTTCTCTTTTTTAATTCTTTCCCATTTCTATAACTTGCACAATAATAATCATCTCTCTTGTTTTCTGGCCAGCTGCAAGGCTTGGTTAATGTATGCATAAGGTTGTGGGTTCCTTGCATTGGATGTATCAAATAAATAAAACGTGCAGTTCCTTGCCAGAAGGCAACTTCCCTGCCTGTGAAGCCAGAGTTTTCTGTAAGGCTAAGGAGGTATACTCTTTTATATAATTAAGAATACATGCAAATGCAGGGTTATGCTGTGCTAAACTTGCCAAGCCACCTTATCTTCTGCTTCTGCATAGTCTTAGACCTGACTCAGATTTGCACCTGTGTTCCTTGCAATTTTGCAGAAAGTAGCTACGCATTTTGATGTAGCACTGCATAGAAACACAGGGAGGGGTGGGTCTGCTACTGCCACTCAGTAGGTAAAAAGTTCGTAATTCTAAACAAAAGTGAAGAAATGTGGGTGTGAAGATAAGGAGAGGTCTCCTGCACCCCTGGTGGAAAGATGAAAGATATTAAACAGAGTAACTCTTGCTATTTCTGTTTGCAGATGAGACTGTACATAGCTCCAAGTGAATGCTCAGGAGGAGGGAGGCACCTGGTTTCAACCACATTCATTTGGAGCCTGTCTAAACGATGTGGTAGTGCACTGTGTCAGTAGCCTGGAGCCAATGATGACTTGGTTGCCTGCAGAAGCAGAAACAGCGTGGCTGTGAAAAACACAGAACTGCATTTAGCCCTGAGGGAAGAAGGCTGTTTGGTTCAGCATCGTGCTGTCACATCTGGAGCCTGAACAGATAGCACCTCATGATCCTGTCCTGTTTTGCAGTCTTAATAACTCGCCTGAGCAAAAGCTTTGAATCATGCAGATATGCCCCAGACTGTTTAAATTCCATCCCAAGCCTCGTTTTATTCATGGGTTACTTTACACAGGTTCCAGCTCTGCCGGTTCCTGAGGAGTCCTTCCCAAGGTACCTAACTCTTCCCAAGCTCTGGAAGAAGAGCCTGAAGGCCTCACTCGGGGCTGAGAATCACTCCAGACTGCCAAGTGTTAAGGCTGCAATGCCTAAAGTATATGTGAAGATGCAGGCTGTGATATCCCCACAGGCACGTTCCCATGTCCCATTCCTCAGTCTTTCATCGAGCTTAGGATGTGCGCGAAACTCAGCTCCTCTGGAAATCCAAACATGTAATAAACTAGGACGTGGCCCTGACAAATAGAGGCAAAAGTAACATCTCCTTATGCAGTACGACAGCCATTTAGCACTGACAATCGCGTGGTAAAGACAGCTTTTTTATTTTGCTTTAGTTACTACTCCTAGTTTCTGACAGCAAGTAGGTTTGGTCACACTGTATGTGAGAAAGAACCACTCCGTTGTAGACTTAACTATTGAAGAATGACACTTTTGACCATGTATTGCTAGACAGGGTGTAGACCAGGAGTTACGTCTTTTCAAAAACTTGCCTGGAGAAAGCAGTAACTCTACTTGGCCAATGAACTGAAATTCCAGTGAGGAACGGAGCGTTTCTATTTCTGATGTCTTTGAACAATTCCAGTAACTCTAATACTGTTAAATCATTGAGAATTGCACAGGCAGTAGACCTGATGCATAGTCATGAAATGTGTTTCAAAATTATAATAAGGTTTTTATGACTTGCAAAGTTTTTTTACAAGCAAACTGAAAATATCCACCCAAACCAGTTACAGAAACTACTTTCCCTCAGTAACTTTCTACTTTGCATTTTTCAGCTTGGGGAATATTTGTGTTAAAAGCTCTCTTACAGACAGTACTCAATCCTGCAATTAGTTAGAAATTTGTGCTTGCAACAATAATCTGTTCTTATGGGAAAGACACTGGATTTGTGACATAAATTGTGAGTTCACTGTATAATTGAGCAGGAAGGGAATGTGGGAAGTGAGCAAGACATCTGCTTGTACAGAAAGCGTTTGATCCTAATTAAAAAAAATAGTAAGAAAAGTTACTTAAAAAAAAAATCACTTCACCAGCACTGCATATTTAAAAAATTATTCTATTAGGACAGGTTCTCAGTATTTCACCAGACCTACTACTGAGTATGTAGTACTCCAAGCTCTTTTATTGTAATGGCATCATCGGGTTATGTTTCTTCCAGCTAAAATCAACGGGAGCTTTGTCACTGTCTTCATAGGGAGCTAGATTAAGTAGGAAGTACTCCTCCCACCCATTCCCTGACCCCCTCAAAATCTTGTACCTGTGGAAATTTAACAACGATGTTCAGAAAAGAACCCCTTGATCACTATTAACCTAAATACTGAATTATGATTCGAAGAATCTTACAGGCCATAAATTGTGCAGCTTTTTTTTTTGGTGTGTAGTTTGTCAAATCTGTTCAGACAGCTGCCTACAAATAGTTGCTTCTGCACTGCCACTTGGGTTTCTACCGAGTTTTTTGCTGGTCTAGGCAACGCGCCGTTCAGCTGGCTTCTGAGAACTGCTTCTGTGAACGCAACTACTCCCACTGATCTTTATGAAAACTGGACTCTCAGTCCAGAGCTCCAGCAAGATAACCAGACACCGTTAACAACTACCTTTGCCAGCCTTGAGCTTATAGACGAGGGCAGAATTTTTCAGCATCACAGGAACGCAGGAATGAACTTGGCAATATCCGAAGGTCAGTTTAGCCCTGTACCATTCTCCACCACTAAGCAACAGTGAGCACTTAGGGACAAAGTGCAGGAACAGACAGTGTCTTCATATATTCTCAAAAAGTTCAGTAAGCAACAATTCACCAACTTCCAGCTTTAAAGCTTGCATTCATTTCATCATGTTTAACACTCTTACACTAGGTGAACATGTCTTACTCCTTTTTTAGCTTATCTGTCTGGCCTCCGAAAGGTTCCACGGCAAGATTGACTATGACATATGAAAAAGTACTTTATTTTACACTGGCTGCCTGATGATTACGTTAGCTGTCCCTCCCCTTCTTGTACTACAGGGAACAATGAATAATCATTTTGTGTTCATTTTTTCCACTTGCAGTCTTACAACTCTCAGATATTCCTGGTGTGGAAGTCAGATTATTTGCAGTTTCCACAAATTTGTGCTGAAATTCTTCTGAAAGCAGCTCATTTGGCACCATCCTTCTAGTACCACGGCTGCTCTTAAAAATTTATTGCGCGTTACACCTCTCGGTCCAACGATACCATCCTAGAGTTTAGATTTGAATACACCCAGCCTTGTCAGTTTGTTACTTTGAGTTTACTCATCAGTCCTAAAATGCTTCTTTATTGATCCCTCAGTTTAGGGCCAACATGAGGGTGTATTTCCTGTAGAAAAAGAATGGGCTTACTTTGAAAACGTCTCTATAACTTTTGTATTGAATACTGCTGCGAAAAAGAAAATATTATTTTTGGTTTTGCTACACTAATCTTCCTCAAAAGGCCCTTTCTATATCTTTATCATCTATCAGTTCTCTCTCTGGCAAACGCCTGGCTTTTGATATATTTTTACAAGGCTTTTTAAAAATGATTAGCTTGTATGTTAGTAAGATGTTCATCTGAATCTTTTTTAGCCTGGGTGCTAAGGGCTTCCTACATAACTAGCTTACGCAGAGTGCTTGTGGTCCTTGTTTGGATACAAGATCTGGTTTTTGGAGGGTGTAACTTCTGGTACCCCTCTGCCTCTGCTTTGCTCCAGCTCAAATCCTCATGGGCTGGAGGAGCAGCAAGGCAGGCCGTGTCTCCCCAGCGTCCAGTGTGGACACGAGCATCGAACAATCCCAAATCGGTCACCAACTCGTCGTGGTGTGGGTGCGTTGCAGCATCTCCTGGACGCTGGCTAAAGGGGGTTGCTGAGCTCCTTCCAAACAAACACAGCCGCGGCTGACAAACCTTCTTTTAAGATAACACACTTCCACCTAGCGGCTCTCTCGCACTCAGGAAAATGCACTGTGCCATCTCCGGCGACTCGGGAGCAGCTGACTATGAAACTTGCATTTAAAAAACCAGGAAATCAGATGGTTACCAAGTGGACGGAACGGCTCAGTAGGTTTAGAAATGTTGATTTTTAATTCCTGGTCCACTGTTGTAACATCTAACCAGAAATCGGGAAGGAACAGCTAAACTGCGTTAACACCAATTTTGCTTACAGTTGCCCACAATATAGCTGTTCTTGTTTTAGGTTTTCATTGCAATTTTGGTTGTGTCACTAGGTGTGTAGGAAAGACAACGGCCAGATACAGAAAAATGTTTAAAAATCATTCTGTTTGTTAGCTGTACTTCATGAATACTATGAAAAACCCCAAAGGTAAGTCATGGGATTCTATGTGTGCACGATATACAAATATATTTAAAGATGTATATAATATAAATGAAAGAAATGCACAAAAACACAGGTTACATTGCTTCAGACTTTCTTAATTGTGTCTCCAAGAACAGCACCCTACCCTTAAAGCCTCAGGAAAATATAAAGAAAATTACAGGGAAGCATCGTAAGGTGTTTATAATTAGCATTGACAGTCCAGACTTTCGTTACTTAAAAGGCAGTTAGCAGCTCGCAGCAGCTGCATTATAAATTAAAGGGATGTGAGCTTGATCAATCGATGCCTTTTAGGATTCTCAGGATAAGGTGGAATTCAAAGGCAAGAATGAACAGCCTAAAGAAATAGTGGATTCTCTTCCCACTTTTCAAACTATAAAGAAGGTATTTTAAATATTTAAATCCAGGAAAAGTAAAAATTAAATTTTGTTCTCCACTGTTGCCCTCAGTGTAATTTACCTTCAGAATGATTAAATATTCAAAAGGTAATGTGATATAAAAAATCTTTTACCTCCTTGGTAAACTTCCAGTTAACACCTAGGTCAGCTCAGGTATGACCCAACGCTTCATAGTTTGGTGCCTGTTGGGTTCTAACACTGAAACCATGCTGTAAGACTCTGACAGAAGCTACCATAAATTCAAGTGTTTTCTGACAATATTTGCAGAGAAACAAAAAACAGAGCAGTGACTGAGAGGGGACTGTTTCTGGTCTTTCCAAGCCCCCGGTGAGGACCAAGACACCAGCCGTGTGACGAATGGAAGCCCGCTCCATAGATCTTTGTGCTTCACATGCTTGTGGAAAGAAAACTTTGCTTTCCAGGTTGTTGGCACAGCAGTCACTTTCAGAAGCACTAAAAAGGCCAAACATCTTTAATTGCTGCTGTACAGACGTGAGAAGGATATACTGCCACTTCAGAATTCATTTAAAACATCTGCCTCAAAAGCAGACAGGAAAGCATTCTGTAGCGGTGGAGCACCAAAAGACTGCAGCACTGCAGGACAGGATTCTCCATCTCCCTTGGCTCTTCCCTCCTTCCCATCCTTTCTTCCCTTCTTCCCTCTTCTTCCACCGACCCTTTGTGTGTTAACTTTCATTCAGCAATTCCCATCTGCTCTTTCCCTCACGGCAGTTAGCTGTAGCGCCAGAAAACAGCCGTTTTGCTCAGCGATTAAAGGTACGGCTTTGTCGCACAGGGTCCAGGTTTTTGGAACAAGATGCAGAGGGAGCAGAAAGCAATAGTTCTGGAGGTCATGAGGGAAAAAACAAGCACGAGAGATTTTATACACGTTGTTACGCACATTTTACATCACTCTGCACCCAGCAATATTGGCTTAAAGTTGATTCAATTCCATTTATATCAGTGAAATTGTTGATAGTCATACTCAGCTAAGTGGAGACAGAATGTGCTTCAGGAACCATTTTTTTTCATATTCTTTGCATACCTGCATGTTAAAGTCATGTGACGTGTGTCTCAAGGCGGTTTACAAAAAAAAGAAAGCAATTCTGTATACCTCAAATGCTTACTCCAGCAACATCAGATTTTGTAATTTTATAATTAAAAAAGATTCCAACTGCTTTAAGGTAGAAAGCTGAATGAGAACAATCAGCACCTTTCAAGAAAAAAAGACCCTTCAGGCACTAGGATGCCTTGTTAGGAGGATCCTACTAAACAAGCATTGCAGCTACTTGATAAAATGAAACTGAAAATAAAAATGGACCAATTGACTGAAATGAAGTCTTTCTAGACAGCTTACTATAATTAGATTTACAATCATATTAATGTCTAGGTTTCCTACAGAGACCTCTGTCCAAACTTCAAAGGACGTCTGCTTCCTTTTAAAGTATTTCCACTACCTACATATCAAACCTGTCAGAGTGCAGGAATACTACGTACCCTCTTTTCCTGCTCCAGGCCATAGTAAAATTTACACTGACAAAAAAAGCTTATGCTTCTATTAAAGTATATTACAACTGCAGTAATAACACAGTCCAGGAACGTATATGCTGGGGCTTGCTAGCATTCCAATGAAACAGAAGTTAAAAAACATCAAGGACTTTTGTGTTATAGCTACCTAAAATAAATTAGAATGAAACGAAAAGCAACTGTCTGGTGCACTGCTATAAAATAAAATGTGTGAGAAAAAGACCTCTTTCACATTTTCAAACTTAGCCAAAGGAATAAATGTCATAATCTTGGCAGGACCCTGCCCTCCTTCATCATCCATCAGATTTCTGACAGTTTCAAAAAGACATTTGTGAGGAAACTAACTCAGTGTTAATAGGAACTATATAAAGCTTTAGGGCAAATAGAATATTAATTGCAATTTAAAGTAATTTTCTAACCGTAATTTCTGCCAAATACTTTTGACAAATTATGCTGCAACTCTTCAAAAATAATCCTAAAATACGTTTCCATTTACAGGTTTAGAAGTTAAACAGTTTTGTACTAGGGTACTGATTTAACAAAGCATTAAAAACCCTAAGTACTCCGATAAATAACAAACATTCTTCTGGGCCTGGTCTTCTTTCCCATCCTTCAGTAAATCTTCATTAAAAACAAGTCAATTAAAACATGGCATTCATTTGGATGAGTGGTATTTCTGTGTGTATGGGGAGAGAGAAAGAAATTACAACTGTGAGAAACTGTCCGTTTGCTGTGAACAGCAGTCACTCCTCAAAATGGGAATTAAAACGTTAACAGCCGTTGTCCTTCCACTACACTTACCGAAACCCACAGCTACTGAGAAATGTGTGAGCTGTGCCTTCTGAATGCACAATGCAATCAAGTACTATGTGAGAGAAAGGGAAGCAATTTAAACAAGGTGGAAGTCACTGGGGGGCCGTGCCTACTTGGAGGAGGAGAGAGGCGGCTTATCCCCTGCAACTGTACCCTACTTGATAGACTTACACATTGTGTTAAAGGTTAAAAGTAAGTAAACCTAACTTTTTAAAATGGAAGACTGACCGACGGGTTTGCTTGGTGAGAGTTCTGCTTGTTGTAATACAAGAAAAGCAGTGTTTCAGAGAGTGCGGAAGCAAGTAACTGGTTTTGATTTAGCCACGAGAAGCTTTCAGGCGTGCAAACACTTTTTTGAAGACATGAAGTTATCAGGTGTGCTGCTTGATTGAATAAATATTTGCATTCCCCGTATATCTTATTAGAAAAGAAATAAAAATATTCATCTCAGACTTTATAATGAGTCACAGCAAAATCCGAGACAAATACAGGTTAGAAACAGTTGTTCTTAGTAAAACCTAATTATACTGAACAATTAGACTGTCAGAGAGAAAAAAGCAGCTAGCACCTGTGGGCAAGGGGGTAGTGAGAACTCTGATACCCAATTAGCACATGGGGAACAAAGGAAGAAAAGGATCATTAACTTCTTTTAGAGGCAGGGGTCAGAGAGAAAACCAGATGAGTCTTTAGTTCCTATGTCTGACTTTGATGTTTAATAAGAGATAATAATGTAGACATTTAATACTTTTTGGTTATTTTGATTTTCTCTTTTATTCTTGTCATGTCATAAAGAGAAAAACCTGATGGCAAATTCGTCTGTTTTTCTTGAGACCTCCTGCTGTTAGTTGCTGCAACAGGTTAGTATTTCCAGCAGAGCAACTGTTCAGCTCCTCCATCCTAGAGCAGCAGTCATTTGTACTGCAGAAATAGCCGTACATGGTAACCCATCCAGTCACTTACATGCAATACAAAGAAAATGCTGGAGTTTTGGTTTTGTGGGGTTTTTTTCCACTTAAGGCAAGATCGTCTGCATTCTTTCAGTACTTTCCACCAGCAGTAACAACTGAGACACGTGAAATTTTCTGCCAGGGAGTGGGCAGTCTCCAAGGTAATGGGAACACCAAGCTGCAGTCAAAATGCCCTGAACTTTCCAACTTAATATACCCCAAATTCATTCCTATTAGAGGCTTTGTGGCTGATTTAGATGTGGTCAAAAAAAAAGAGGCTATCTGAAATGAAAAGGTGGTGACATTTAATCTTGAAGGCAATAGCTTTGGTATGTTGGCCATTCAGAACTTTAAATACAATTTGTAAAACACATGATTAGTGTATCATGCCATTATTACAAACAGGAAGTTTTCTCTTTGAAAAATCAGCAAACTTGAATAGGTGAATGTCTAATATGATGTTGTGACAATTTTATGGCAGCACATATTTAAAACTAGATTGCTAAAAGCTCTGGAACATATTCATAATAAAGATCAATTTGCATGTTCCTAACCCAAAATTTCTGGGATTCTCTGCCTTATTAAAAAGTACACTTGAGCATTTAAATCTTTGGGGGAGGGGAAGAAGTAGTCTTTGATGGAAGTATTTTGGCTTTGAGAGACTTTCATTTGCTAGAGAAGGAAAACGCGGCAACAACAAATTAATTGAAGAACTAAGAACTCACAAATTAATCCCATACTTTTTAATGGCCCTGGCACATTTGACGCGTGCCCATCAAAGCCCCCCGCTCCGGCCGCTGCAGCTGCGCGCTGTGACACCTCAGGAGTTGGGGTGGGAGCTCGGCAGCAGTACTAGAACCGCAAGGCCTCCAGCCCAACCGGCTTGAGAAGCGCCTGTAGCTGATGTGAAGCGTGGCTCATTTCTGAGACCGAAGTATGAACTGAAGCAACAGGGACTGAAAACGTATTTCGCCTAGGTATTACCGGTCGACGCCGACTGTAAACGCTCCCTAAGGCACAGGCGCACACCGGAGCCCGCCCTGAAGGCCCCAACACCCCTCTTAAGAGCAGGTGTCAGCTGAAAGACGCAAAAAACACCGGCCAGGCTCCCCAAAGCTAACGGCGAGCCCAACCGCCGGCCCTCCTCCGGGAACGGCGGCGCTGCCGGCGGGCACCGACCACCCCGCCCCTCAGCAGGGGCGCTGAGGCGGCGGCACTACCCTCGCCCTCAGGACGGTCGCGCGGCGGCGGCGCCGCCAGCACGCGCCACTCCACCGGCTGCCGCGGCGGCCGCAGCGGTCCTTCGGGCCCGCCGTCGCGTCTTTTAAAAGAGCTCGCGTGCCGGGCGCCGGGCACCGCCCTTTCCCTTGCTGTGATTGGCTGGTGCTGCCTGTCAGTTATGCCCGTGTGTCGTCCGTCCGTGCGTTCTCCTCCCCCCGCCAGCCTGGTGATTGGTTAGGCGGGGGCAGAGCGAGGGAAAGCTGTGGCGGCGGGGCCGGGGGAGTGAGGCGCTTGGTGGCGGTTTCCTGTGGCCGCTGTGCCCGCGCGCTGCGGTCTGCTCGCCCGGCGTGGCGCGGGGCTCTTACCGCGGTAGCGGAGAGTCCCGCCGCGGCCTCGCCTCCCTGGCGGTAGCGGTGGGCTCGGGCCCTGGCTGTGCTGTGGGGAGAGGCAGAGGCCGCGTGGAGAAGAGGCCGCGGCAGCCGCCCTCGACGTGCAAGGCGGCCAGAGCAGCGCAGGGTGTTTCCGCGGCTGCTGTTAGAATTTCTCTCTTCTCTCCTCGCCCCGCGTGTCATCTTGCTTCCTCAGGTGACGTTTTTGCCCTCGGGCTTGCTTCCTCCACTAGTCTCGGTCCTAACCGTGGGAGCCTTTTCACCTCTGTGGAGCGCTGTGGGCACCCTCACCGGCTCCTGCGATTTTAACCTGGGGTCGCCTTGTTGCTCAAAGAGATAAGGTTCCTGGCTGCATGCTTGAAGTCGCTGAGACAAAGGGAAAACTAATTTACGTCTCCCTTGCCCCAACTTTGTTGTCTATTTCCATACCTTGTTAGGCCGGAAACTGCGGAAGTATTTCTTGGTTATGGAATCTGCGTGTAGCTTGTAGGCTGTGAAACACAGTACGTGTAATTCACGTGCTGAAATGAGATGGGACAGCAGTTGTAGCAGGTGGGAGTCATTCTGTTACTGGTGCTGGCCTATTGAGGCTTTTTTTTTTTTTTTGCTCTACCCTGTTTCGTTTCTGGAATCTCATTTTGATAAAGCCAGAAGTTGTTTGGGGGTTGGGTTTTTTAATGATTGGTGAAAGATACCATATTTTTCTGGTGGTGACTTTTTTGGCAGCGTTTCTTTTGGAGAATGAGTGGCATCACACTTGGACATACCTTTTGAGCCAAGGATTGAAGTGCTGAAGGAGATTGCTTGTCCTAAGTATTGTAGACCTTAAGGCAGAAAGTATTGGGAAAAGAAGACATAAACTGGGGAAGGAAAAAGAGGCAGTGAAAAAAAAAATCTAACTTGAAACCTAATGTTTTTTAGGCTCTTGACTAGTAAAGTTGGTAATTGCCAGATGGGTTCCTTGGTAATTTGGTAATTGCCAAATTGTTTCCTATCACCTAGGTGACAGAAACCAAAGCTGTTGTATGAGATCTTGATGTGCCAGGGAAATGGTGGGTAGAGCAGCAACAACCACATTCATAAACTTCCTAAGTTTTGGAAATGGTGAAAATTGATGAAGTTGTGAAAATAAGGACCCCAGAGGTGGGGTTGTTTCAGCCCATTAGTTTTGCCAGGCAGTTCTGCTGAATTTTATTATATCTTGGTCTTAAATTACTTTTGTTCATGAATTAGAAGTCTTAATTAGGCATGGACTTAATGCTTTTCTTAAGTGTTTTTGTACTAACATACAGTTTTAAAATCATTGGTATTTCTATAAAATGTAGTAATAAGAAAGTGGAACTTGTCACTTCGAGTAGCATATAGGTCTCTACGCAACTCTGATAACATGATTTATGAAAGAAATTATTCTACTTCAAGGGCAACATCCTTAGAAAATAGTTGTGATACCACTTATGAAAATTTGAATATAGAATATATAGCTGCTGATTAAAGTTCACGATGATCTCAGCTACAGAACAGTGTTTTGAAAGCAAGTATATAGATGATCGTAGCAGGATGTAGGATTGAAGCCTTATGCTAAACAAAGTCACAGTAAATAGGCAAGTATAGAATAAGTTGGTTTTCTGTGCTTTGGTAGCTTCCGTATGCAGATAACAGCTTAGAATTATCAGAATTGAATTATCTGCAATGTTCTGTTGAAGCTATTGCAGATATGCATGAGGAAAATAAAGATGCAGCAAATGGATGTGGCAGAATCCAAAGTGGCACTCGGAATGAGACTGCTTTACTGGCCCTCATGGAGAAGACTGGATACAGCATCGTTCAAGAAAATGGGCAAAGAAGATTTGGTGGTCCTCCACCGGGTAAGCATTTCTTTTGAGATTACGAAGTTGGAGTTTTATTTTCTGTAAGGAGAGCTAGATTGAATTAGACTGAAAATTTATGTGGCCCCATGTCTGTATTGTGAGAGTGACCAGTAGTAGATGCTTAGGGAAGGTGTGTAAGAAACACAGCACATAGTCCTGAATTGCTTTACAGTTTCCAGCAGTTTAAGATATCTTGTGCTAGACTATGTTGAACATTTGCTCTTTGTGGATTTAAGAAATCACAGTTTTAAAAGCAGCAAAAGTTGACAGGTAGCAAAACAAATGTGGAGCTGAAAATACTGAGTGGTTACGTATGACTGAGAACACGCTTGAAAATGTTCAGTGACACAGAAGGGAAAAACAAGTTGGTGATATGAGGCATAACCTACTTAATTTCTTGTTTTACCACTTGCATTGGCCAAAGCATTTTTTTGACAAACCTCTGTTACCTGAGAGCACCAGTAAAGATAATCTCGCTTATTTTGTTTTCAGAGTTAACTAATCTGTTCTCCATATCTAACATAACTTACCTCCCCTGCCACACCTTGATTCCAAGAATAAAAATTGATAAATGCTGAGGTTCTGGAGCTTTTATCATTTATTGGATGTGTTTTTAACAGTGAAGTACAAGAGTTTATTATTCATGTGTTACTGTTCTTTCACTTAATACGCCGGAAAACAGAAATTATTGAGTATGTATCCATGTGTAAACAGAAAATAACAGTTGATAAAAATTCCAGAGAATAACAAGAGATTGTATTGATGCTATAAAAACTATAATCATCATCTTGATTAATTCATGGTGGTTTGGGATTTATTGTAATGGTGCAAACGGGAGACTTGCACACTTGAACTGGAAGGTTATTGCTGTGGTGAAAACAAACTTTTGTCACTACAAGGTTTTTTCTGTATGCCAAATTATATTTTCACTGAAGTCAGTGACAAAAAAAAAAAGGTAGAATTAAGTCCTGCAGTATATGGAATATGTGCGTTGCAGTTTGGAAACAGTGGGTGTTTGATTCAGTAAACACTTTTCAGGATGTTGCTGCTTTAATTTTTTCTTGTGTATTAGATTCTATTTCAAAAAACTGTCTGATGCTGTGATTAAGTAACTTGGCAATAATAAATCTCTTGAAACAGCCCTATCCACTGCTAAAATACCTTTGCTGAAACTGCTGCTGCAGATTTAGTTTATAGAAAATGAGTAACGCTTAGAGGCAGTGCAAGGAAAAGCCTTTGTACAGCACTATAAATTTGCTTTCCAAAATAAATTTAAATGACTCTTAGTTTTAAGTAGGACTGATAAAGGGTGTTTTTGCTTTGAAGGTGCTAAAAGATCATTCAACTTTAATCCCTGCTTATATGAATGCTGGAAACTAGTGGGTTTATCTCGCGCTGCAAGGGCTGAAAGTTTGTGAAATAAATGGATAAACCCCAAATGATTGAAATTTTTACTGTTTTGCATGAAGACACTTGAACAGAGGAGGGGGAATAGTTCAGTAGATACATTTTTTTTTTCCATAATTATATATTTTTTTGTCATTATTTCAAGAGTTAAAATTTATGTTGGGGATTTTTTCCCTACCAAAATGTCATTTTGTTCTTCTCAAGAATATGTTAAGAAAATAAGTGGCGTCTAGATTATTTAGTTTGAACTTCTGTGTATCTTGCATACTTACTTTTTGCTCAGTTGTTATTGTGCTGAGCCTGGTGACTTTTTTTTTTCCTAAGACACATTTTCAGAAAAGTATCTGGATTTGATTTTCAGAACTCTAAAAGGTGGAATTACCAACTCCTACACTTCGCTTGTTCGAGTGGTTAGCATCTTTCCTGATGAATTTGGGCTTTGTTTCTAGTTCGAAATATTTTTTTCCAATTTTCCTGATGAAATACCTAGTACTTGTAATTTTCTGTCAGTTACCTTTATCTTAACATTGTGTGTTATTCTGATGAAATGAATCAAATGCCTCAAATCTTTATGAAGCATTTCTTATTTTGAATAATTTTTCCAGTGTTGTCATTGGCAATGTACAGGAATTTTGCCATTAGTCCTGGTTCTATCACATGAAGTACAGTAACTGTTCTTTTTTTTGAGTCAGATTATGCACTTACACAAGCAGAAAGAAGCAAATTTCTTTGTGCTGCTGTTTCATTTCATTCTCAATTGTGGCCTGTGATCCCATGTCTTTGTAAGTCATGCTCGTAAGCATGAACTGTATTGCTTATTGCTGTATGTAGTTTAAGATACAACTGCATTAAAATTACTTCTCCTTGGAATTTTTTCCTGTCTGAAATTATGTACATACTTTTACTAGTCTATATGAAATAGCCAAAGGAGCCAATGGCTACTTCCTGAGGGCTCAGCATGTTCTTAAATTATTTAATACATTTTTTACATTATAATGATGATTTTTAAATTAGGACATTAGGCGGTATTAGGTGTATTTGTTTGACAAAGTTACTTTTTTTAATGAAATTTGTTAATCTTTTCTGTAACTAGATGTGTTTGACAAGGTATTTCTTCTGTTAAGTCTGTTCATTGACATTAATTATATACCTCTTCTTTAAATCTTCATGTATTTTCGTACTTGCTTAGGCTGGGAATTACCTCAGTTACTATAAATGGTTTTCTAGGCCAGATGAGACTTGATTGTTTGAGATGGCTTGTATGAAATTACAGTAAGTGTTTGTAAATGAAGAGTTTCACTGTGAATTTTGCTTAAGATGTGGTTTCTGTAAGCTTGTGTTGCTGCCAAAGGAGATAGTCTCACTGTCAGCTCTGTTTTCTTGCTACCTTCTTGTTTATCTGACTGGCATGTTATCCAGAGCAAGCAGCTGATCTGGCTTAAAATTACCCTAAAAATTTATTGATTTTTTTCCCCCTCAGTTGGCAGCAGCACAGTTCTTGCTCAGCTTATGCCACTTGTGGAACATGTATTTGTAGAGTTCTAAAAACAAAACGGGGAGTTCAGAAAGTGAATTTTCATTGCTTTGTTTGGGTCCTCTGCTTAGGTTGCTGCAGACATGATGATGTCGTTGGGTATCTAAGTCATTAGAATTACATGGAAGACAATTTGAAATGGCATGGATCTTATTAACAGTAGGAGGACTGTAACTATAATGTTGATTGAAGTTTCGTTACTTTAACTGCTGCAAAAAAAGGAATCCCATAATCTATCGTCCAGCGATGAATCGAGTATCCAGTCAAGGAAACTGGTCACTTGGTAACTACTTGAGGAATGGTGCTATTCATTAACTGTTTCCGTATTTCCTCTGTTAAATATATGTTGCTTATTGGCAAATGTGGCACAGACCAGGTTTTCGTTAAGTCAGAAGTTGTAACTTACTCCCAGTTCGCAGTAATGTGCTGTAATGATAAGTTAGTATGCAGCTTTCAAATTAAAAGGGGGCTTTTTGAGTGATGGATGGCTTTTACTTACTGAGAATCCCTGTTTAATCACTTACGAGGCTGAGGATGATGGTAAAAGTTTGTCTAGTTTATAAATGAACATTGTTATTTAGTTTCATGACTTCCCTATACAATCAAACATAGCCTCCTCCCTTTTTTCCCGATTAAGGTGTGCAGTTGCTTTTGTCTTTGGAGCTCCTAAATGATGTGCTGTTGGTTTAGGATTTTTTTTATGTGGGCAACTGACTGGCATGATGTGAGTAATGGCAGTACTAGCTTGCAAACTGTGTTACGTGCCATGTCCTGTCAGACCTCGGCTGAAGTGGTCATAAATGTTTATAAAGATGTTGAATGCTGTGTGGAATAGAGCCAGACTTTTTCCTAGATAAGCCATGGCAGCATCTCTCCAAATGCATGTCAATTCTGGTGCCTTGGTAGCTTCCCTGTGTACCATGTAGTTCTCAGTGTACAGCTTATAGATGAAAATTAATTCTGTGAGAAGGCAAAAATTTCCCAATTCTCTTAATTTTTTTTTCACGAGTACATTACGTGCTCTTTGATGATACTTGCATGAAGAATTTTAAGTTAATTGCAAAATCACCTACATATAAGTTATTCTGAACTTCACGCCAATGTAAAATGCTTAATTATCTTCTTGCTTTAACTTGTCAACAGTAATTTTTTTTTCACCTTGCCTCCTTATGCTTTGTCATTTCATAGTAGTACTTACTTACCAAATTTTGTGGTGTTTTTTTCTACCGGCTTTGTATTCCTTGCTTTCTGTCCTGTGGAGAACCTTTCTTGTCAAAGCTTTAGAAAAAGCTGTTGGTTATGATTTAGCTGTTTGTCTGCCTTTGAAACTTCTGCCCGATTTGTCTGATTTGTTTTAAAAAACCCAAAAAACAACCAGACTTTTTTTTAAAATGCATGTTTTGGTAAAATGGAGTGCCGTATTTGCAGACCATAACTCCATATTTTTAAAGGTATGTGTGCATTTTTACATTATCTGTTGAACTTAGCTTGCAGCGTATACGACAGAGTATATGAATGCCCTTGGGTTAAGGACAGAAGCATGGATCTTCTTGTAACTTTCGGTTGTGAACTAGGGACTTATTTGTTATGTGGATTTTTTTTTTTAAATTTTTTTTTTCCTGCCATCCAGCTCCAGACTGTGAAAACTCTGGTCTGTTTTTAGAGGAAAAGCATTCAGTCTTTTTGACTATTGAAGAAAGGATGGCTCCATAGACTACCTTCCTTAGGGAGTCCTGTTTAAGTGGATGAATGGAGAAGGTGGAAGCAAAANCTCCAGCCTGTGAAAACTCTGGTCTGTTTTTAGAGGAAAAGCATTCAGTCTTTTTGACTATTGAAGAAAGGATGGCTCCATAGACTACCTTCCTTAGGGAGTCCTGTTTAAGTGGATGAATGGAGAAGGTGGAAGCAAAATGTTTGGACCTTTTGAATGATGTCAAGGAAGAAAAAAAATACTGCACTCGGAACCCCGACCAAAATTTCTTAAAATGTGGACGAGAAATGCAGAGAAACATTTGCAACTTTAAAATGTTAGAGTAGAAAATACAACTTAAGTTCTTTCTCGGTTATCGTCCATCAGTTGTATTGATAACTGACATACAATTTTAAGGGGCAAAAATGATTGAAATGTAGGCTCTTACAGCAAACTTAACAATGTTTCAAGTAGTGCTAGGTTCAGTGGGTTGTTGTACAGATTCCAGTTAAAAAAACAGAAGATGGAATTAAAAGAAATACAAATTGTGGGCTTATGGCATTTTAAAATTGAAACATAACAAAAATAAGAATTAAATAATGGATGACAATATGCTAGTTTTAAATTGAGACTAAAAATAAATAAATAACTTCCACTTCCAAATTATGGGAGGAGGAAGCGTACGTATCTGGCATTTGTACTAAAGATTGTTGTTGGACAATTTATTTTAAGGTTGGGAAGGTCCTCCGCCACCTCGTGGATGTGAAGTTTTTGTGGGCAAGATTCCTCGTGATATGTACGAAGATGAATTAGTTCCTGTTTTTGAGAGAGCTGGGAAGATCTATGAGTTCAGGCTGATGATGGAATTCAGTGGTGAGAATCGAGGCTATGCTTTTGTGATGTACACTACTAAAGAGGAAGCCCAGCTAGCCATCAAGTCTCTTAACAGTTACGAAATTCGACCAGGGAAGTTCATTGGTGTCTGCATAAGCTTGGACAACTGCAGACTATTTATTGGATCAATTCCAAAAGAAAAGAAGAAAGAAGAAATACTGAATGAAATGAAAAAAGTTACAGAAGGAGTGGTGGATGTCATTGTTTATCCAAATGCCACTGACAAAACTAAAAATCGTGGCTTTGCTTTTGTGGAATACGAATCTCACAGAGCGGCTGCAATGGCTAGAAGGCGGCTAATCCCAGGTAAACCTATATGTAATTAAACTGAGTTTTTGGGGGAGTATCTGCCCCCTTTATTTTTTTTGTGGGGGATGGGGTGGTGGATTATCCCTGTTCTCCTTTCTTGAAGGTATTGTAAGAGTTATAAAACTACAGTAGTGCCTTTCAGCTGAAGAGGAATTTTTTTTTTTTGGATTCATGAGTCAAGGTTGGTTGGTTTGTTTGGGGTTTTTTTTTGTAGTTCGTGTTTTGTTTTGTTTTTAAATAAGCTGAAATTTAAGCAGTTCTGAGAATGAAAGAGCAGTCTTCTGTTTTATAAGCACAAGTTACTGTAATTTACACCAGGGTATTTGCTTGGGCACACATCCAGTTTTCATTTGCGTGCATAGTCCCTGCACATGAATTCTCTTAAAGCTGAGCTTAAACAATACAGTGCTTGGAATATGTCCCTTATTTTTATTGAGTGTCATGAGTGATGTTATTGATGTTTTATATTTTAAAAGTGTTTGAAAGTATGTCTTTAATCTTTTACTAGAAAATAATTTTAAGAGCTTAACAAGTAGAAGACAACTTTTTCTTTGCACGTTATTTTAACGCTTTGAGGGAGGAAAAGTAGACAGGATTAAATATACTGAAAGAGGAGGGAATAGGTAAAGGTACAGTTAAAAAGGGGAATTCTAGAAGAGAAAGGAAGAGAAATTAAGTATGCAGGATAGGAAACAATCTAGTTGGAGAAGCAAAGTCATTAGAACAGCTAATACAGCATTGGCCTTGCTGAAATGAATGAGAAAGCTCCCTGTATTTATTATAGCTGAGATGTAGGCAAGTCTCATGTTAATTGCTGACAGTGTGTTATGGAGGAGTGCTACCTAAAAGTTACATAGGCCTTGCAAAGTAACGGGAGAAATATGACCAGATCACTAAATGTAAAATAAACTAATTATGCGATACGCAAATGTTGGCTTGAAATGGGTAACAAGATGGGGTTTATTAATTTATGGGTTTGGTGTCTGCTGCAACATAGAGTAAGGCTTGTGCTACTGCATATGCATTTAGATGACTTCTTCTAGGTGTTGACCTTACTTTTTAAAGTGGTAATATTATTGAAGAGGCTGTGTTTACTAGTAAAATAATACGTTGGTGATGGTTGCTTTATGTCCACATGTATTTGCACATCACAAAATGCCGAAGTCTGTGTTTTGACAGCTTATGGCGCTTAATGAACCCAAAGGTACAGATAGAACACTTGGAATTTTTGCAGAGTCTTACTTTCTTTAAGTAGCAATATTTTACATATTTTGCTTAAGTAGGTGCAGGCAACGAAAAACAGTTTCATGTGGCATGCATCGTGTTTGCTTTTTGTAGAGGTACTTGATAAGACTGATTTTGTTTTCTTTGCATCTTTCTTACTGATGTAATGCTACTTTGTGTAGGAGCATTCCAGCTCTGGGGTCATGCTATTCAAGTAGACTGGGCAAACCCTGAGAAAGAAGTTGATGAAGAAACAATGCAGAGAGTTAAAGTATTATATGTAAGAAATTTAATGATGTCTACTACAGAGGACACAATTAAAGCTGAATTCAACAAGTTCAAGCCAGGAGTAGTTGCACGTGTGAAGAAGCTGAGAGACTATGCTTTTGTTCACTTTTTCCACCGAGAAGATGCAGTTGCTGCTATGTCCGTAATGAACGGAAAGTGTATTGATGGAGCTAGTATTGAGGTAACGCTGGCAAAGCCAGTTAACAAAGAAAGTACTTGGAAGCAACATTTTAATGGCCAGATAAGTCCTGGTTCTGAAAATCTCTTATGGTTTTCTAACAAAGAGGATGATCATCAAAAATCCTTAGAGAAACCACCAAGTCTTGCAGTTCGTCTTAATGGTCAGCACAGTCCAGTCCCCCCTGAAGCTGAAAGATGTACGTACCCATTTTTTCCAGGAATAAAGCTTACTCCAATTAGCATGTATTCTTTAAAATCCAGTCACTTCAGTTCTGCAGCAATGCATCTGGATTATTTTTGCAATAAAAATAACTGGGCGCCGCCGGAATACTACTTGTATTCAACCACAGGTCAGGATGGGAAAATACTCTTGGTGTACAAGGTGTTTATTCCTAGTATTGCAGATAGTTTCCAGAGTTATTTCATGCCAGACAAACTCTGTACAACAGTAGAAGGTGCAAAGGAATTGGCAGCGCAGTTCACACTTCTACATCTAGGTAAGTATAAACGCTTTCAATTACTTCTTAAGAACTAAAGCTAGGAAAGTTACTTTAAAATTGTTCTTTGTGTCTGTATCTTGGCTTGTGTGTGCGTGTTTATATAAAGTGCAAGTCTGCAAAAGAATTGTTTCTTGTATAGTCAACTGAGTCTGGACCATCAGGTGAGAACACTGAAGAAATACTGTGTAAACATCTATACAGTGCAATGCTAGGGTCATTTTTGCTTATGTTCATCTATTGTAATGATTTATAAGGAAGAACTAGATGATGTGTTAAGTCACATAGGTATAAGGTCATCTGTGTGGCTAAACTTTGTTTGAAAGGCTGTCTGTGTTCTTGATCTGTTACCACTAGGGAAAACAGAAGTGGTAGATCCGTATTCAGATAAATACAATAGGTTTGGGAAGCTTTTTTGGTTCCTCTTTATAGACATTCTTAAGGCTACAGCAGAGTATCAGTACATGGCTCTACATGTATTATCTTCGGGTAAAGAGTGCTGTCACTTAGTGTTCATTCTTTTTTTTTAAACCAGAAAATGGGTGAAAATAGGGATACGGTTAATTATTTTCTAAGTCTAGCATCTTCATTTATATATATTCCATTTCTTAAAATTAAAATGCGGCTACTAGAAAAGGGAAGTTTCTGTATTATAAAAAGCTATGGTAAAATCTGTTCTTTTTGTAACTAAGATGACAGATCACTGCAGTTCTGACAGTGTTACCCCTGTTGCTCTATAAAGTGAAATACGTAACTAGTACAAAATGTAACGCTTTTGTGGTCTAGTTCCTGCCCAGCATTTTCAGAACATTCAGCACACAGCATTCAGAACACAGAACTGATTTCTAGTGCCAGGTTGTTTGATTAGTAATTGTAGTCGTCATCTGATCAAACTTCATCCTCAAATCAAAATTTTGGCTCTGTGGTACTCAGATTTGAAAGCTATTACAGAGCCATACCATAATGGTTTGAAAACTCCTTGTACTTCCAGGCAAAGCTTTGTATAATTTATTCCACTTGTTCTTTTGAACAGTTTCTCTTCTGCTTAGCTCTTTTTCTGGCCTTTACATCCTGGTATGTTTGAAGACGAGATAGGACAGATCTGTATAATTTTGCAAATACTATGAACCATTGTGTTATTTCTCTGATCTGCTGAGTAATGTTCTTTTGTATTTGTTGCATTGTTTCTTTCGGCATGACTAGGTCAGTAGATGCTGTATCATGAAATAAATTCTTGCTAGTCTTTTGTTCAATAGCATAATTTTTTTTTGTCATTACAGAAAAATGTTTCTAATGAGTCCTACAGCCAGAGGTTTGGAGTTTTTTCCGTTAGAATTCTTTCTGTGAAGAATTACGTTGGAGATGATAGGCTTGTTCAGATAATACAAACTAATTTCTTGTCTAATTGTGTGTAGAAAGTTGGGAGTTTTGGGAGTTGTGGGGTTTTTTTTGTTGTTTGTTGATTTGTTGGGGTTCTAGGTTTTTTTTTAATACAGAATTGGAGGAATGCCAGAGTTGTTAGGGAGGGAATGTTTTGGGTTTTGGAGTGGTGGTAGGCAAGTTTTTTCTAAGGACGTTCAAACAGGTTGTGCTTCAATTACTGTTATTTCCGTCTATTAATAAACTGGTATGGTTTTTTCACGTTCTGGTTTAGAATATCAGCCTTCTTAAGCCATGGACTTCCAGGTTTGAAAGGAGTGGCATTATCTGTGGATAGTACCTACTGTGTGTGGGCCGGGCTATGACTGAGGCATGAGACTCGGCAATCCTGTATAGTGCAGCTCTGGATAAAAGCACAATGAGGTTGTACAGTACAGTAAATAATCCTTTTGTGATTAGCTGTGCATGCATATGGGGCCCAGGACTGTGTTCACAAGATGTAAAGCTTGATTCTGCTCTAGGAATGTAAGGAGGAGAAACAAGAACAGATGAAGAAGTGTAATTTTGCCCAGTGAGACTAAATTTTCAGGAAAATGGAAGCAGAAATAGTAACTGAAAGGTTAAGTAGAGTCCTGTGTTAGTGATGACTGCTGCTGTTCCTGAGAAATGCTTTAAGGAAAACTTTTCTGTTCCCCTCTATTCCCCCTCTCTCTCCTCCTCCCCCCACCCCCTTTTTTTTCCTCACCTGTTCTAGTTTTGGTGGATTTGAAAAGCTACTGCTGATAGCAAACTGTTAAAATAGTGTTGTCATCCTTCTCTTCCTTATACTGCTATTTAGCATTTGTTCTGGAAGTCTCTTGATACTTAGGCTATGGTGAGATTTTTCTTTTGGATGAGTTTGTAGCAGACTTATTTCAGACTTAACTATGACGCCCATTTTTGCAATGCATGACTGAAATGTAAACAAGCTTTTTTTTTCTTAGACTCTTGCTTCTCCTTCGTTTTGATTTTGCACGCTCAAGAAATCTTGGAGCAAGACTTTGAAACGCAAAGCCTTACACATTGTTTCCACTTCAGCAGTGATGTGTTCGGTTTGCGTTAGTAGGTCACCTCCAGAAGGTGATACTTTCAGGTGGTCAAAGTGATGAGAATTATTTGGTTTTAATGTTAAAATGGCTAAGAGGATCCCTCCACCACACTGAAGTGTCAGTTGTGTGATTTGGCATGGTGAATGATGCTATGTGGATGCATGTGTTGTGTGTGTTGGTTGGTTGGTTGTTTATAAGTAGCAGTGATTTTGAGAAAAGTCTGAGTGTGTTTCTTCTTGGATGTGACGGTACTGTGAGCATGAGTATACAAAGATGATACAGGGAATAACTCCTTCTGGTAAGTAACTTACAGGAACTTAATTTTTTTGCCCACTTTATTTTTGATGATGTGTACAGATATTTTTTTCTTTTTGAAGTATGTAAGCAGACTAAGATAAGTGAATGAGAAAGGGCTGCTTTGGTAGAATTTTAAAATTGGACTATTATGATTAATAGTCTCAAAGCACTCTGGCTTCTTTTTGATGATACGTATTTCTGTATTTACAGTCACATAACAGAATATTTGGTTGTTACTGCATATAGTAGTCCTGAACAAACAGCAGTACAACAATTAACCACTTGGTGTCACCTGAATATTTTGAAAACGATGCTTGGAGAAAATACAGAAAGTTATGTTTTCACTGAAAGATAAATAAGCTATATGTTAATGTTACTAGATAAATCACAGATAGACCAAGGGAGTGAAAAAACTCAGACTTGTTTAAATATATGGAAATTACATGTCTGGATGTCCATTTGTGAGAACAGTAGCAGAGCTACGTGTTGAAGTTCCAGAACGTAAATGTTTGGGATGGGGGGAGCAAAATAGGAAAAAAACCTGAATGCCCCTAAAAGAAATTAATAACTTTTCCATTAATTTGAATCTCATTTCAACACAAACAAGTCTGTGTCTTTAGAAGTTACACAACACCTTAGTGTGGTTTGCAGAATGGTGCTTGGCTGTTAAACACGGTGTCCAGTTAGAAAAATGTGTAAGACTTCCTACTCTTGCCTGTCCTGGAAGCTGACTAGATGTGAGGCAGCTCCAATTTTGAGACCGTAGAGTTGTGCTAATTAACACAGACTCTCTATTCTACCTCTAGTCCAGAAGCAGTGTTAGTGCAGAATCAATCCCAAAATAGGGAGGCATTACTTATCATTCAGGTCCTTTGAATTAGTAATGTAGCTTTGTAGCTTACAGAATCAAGCTGGCTCATCCAGATGACTTCAAGGTATGGATAAAAGAGAACTTCAAGTTGCGTAGATGGGCTCTGAATTGTAGGCGAGAACTTCCACCTCCCTTTCTTTAATAAGAGTAAACATCTGAAGCCTGCAAAAGCAGAACATTCTTCTGAGAATGATTGTGGGGTTTCGTTTTTGTTTTGTTTTCACTTACTGCTGGTGCAATTCCACTGGTTTAAGGAAATACCAGAAGATGTCAGAACCTCTTTCCGGTGCTTAAGATAACACTCTCTGTAGCAAAGGCTGAGTCCTAGGGAGTTCTCTCCCTGCTGAGTCTGACGTAAGGGTGATGAGGAAGAAAGGAAGTAGTTTTGGTAAAGTTTCCTCAGTTTTGGGGATCTGCCAGGTTTTAGACATGTATTCCACCATAGAGTATTCTTTGTTCATTCACACTCGCTATTCCATGTGGCATCACACATGCTATTGCATTGTGTGTCAATTGTGACACACAATTTAAGAAATTAATTTTTAGGTAGAAGAGAGTATTTAAAAGTATTTAACAGAAAGTATGTAAAAGAAAAATATACTGATAAATCTCTGAATCAAAGAAAAGCCTTTTAATAACGCACTATAGCACGCAAATAACTTAATTCCAGTTCACCGCATAGAATGTATATAGTAAATGGTACTGAAACACGTGGAGCAAGCATTATATCTTATTACTGTGAATTCACTTGTTCAAGCTTCTCAAATACTGCATGCAGTAGCAATTTACAAGTCAAGGATAAAACTCGTATAAACTAGTTCAAGAATCTATACTCAGCATCTGGGTCTCGGAACAAACATATCAGTGGACTGCTGTCGTAGATTTTGGGCATGAAACTTAAAGTTCATGTCAAATGTTTTTATTTTACAGTTTTGTTGTAGAGATTTTCTTTACTTCAACACTGCCTTGGTTTGTTTTATCAAAATTAACTATATTCCTGTTGAAACAAGCAACAGTCTGGTACAAAATGTAAGATGTTTAAAACAATACAAAAATTGCTGGTTTTGTTTAGCAAATACAATTGATAAGTGGTGATTGCTGTTTGGTTTCTTTTCTTAGTGATTTTTTAGAAAGGCTCAGACTGTAGTATAAGATGTTCTTTAACAGTATGAGTTTAGAAGTCTTAAATATTTACTAGATAACTTACACGTAATGGTTTTTATCGCAGCCCCTGAGCAAGCATATATAACTTTGCTGTCCATGAATGCAGCGTAGTGGGATAGTAGAGGTGAGTGAACCTCCTGGGACTGTGTTTCGTGCAGGCTTTTGCCCCCTCAAAGACATTGTCTTAGCTGCACTGTTTGGACTGTTAGAGAAATTGATCTCAAGGTTATTTACCCACATACACACCCCTGAGAAGGCTTGTAGAAATACTCTGTCCAGGTTTTAATTTTTTTCCGAAGGAGACCATAGTTCTACTGCTGTAGGCCTGCTGATGATCACCCAGTCTGATGTTCACGTGGATTGTGCAGCATGGAAGAAGGTTACATTTTTTACTCCTAAAATGACTCTGAGTCATTTCTCATTCATTTCTGAATTATTTGCATTTCCAGATTGGGTTTAAATTTATGTTCAGAAGTGGAGTTGTTACTACACTGGTGACTTGGACTATTTCTTTGGGTAGTCAGTTTCATGTAAAAGAAAGAGACTAATGTCTCCTCCTCTGATTTGCAAAAAGTGTTATTTTTAACTTTTTGCATTTTATGCTACAAGAGTAAATGTTCTCTCTTTTTCAAATATGCTATTGTGAATGAGTTTAAGCTTGAATGTCTGTCACTTGTCTGGCCTCTCTCATTTTTTAAAATGGGGATTACCATCTCCTCTGTCATGAGGTTGGTTTTTTTAAAGCTCATAAAGCAGTTTGAAAATAACATTAAATCCATGCTCGGTGTTAACTTTACTGCTAGAAGCTTCTAATCTGAGTCACCGAGGATTTTTCCTGAAGACTCAGTTACTTTTCTGTTGCTGCTGCTTACAGACAGGGAACATAAATTTGTAACTCAGGCCTGTGTAGGAGAACTTGGAGAAAAATAAGAAAGGTACAGCAATGTTGGACTATGTTTGTCCATGAAATAATCTGACTGACTTCAGTAGAGTTAGTCACTTCAGAACAGGATTGAATTTATTGCCCTTTGCTAGTCCATTGATGACCACAATGAAGTTGGGTTTTGTTTCTGCAGTGTATGTCTGGCAAAATGTGGTACTTTGTTAATAATACACTCTGATCTAAAGTGTTAAATAGGCAGTATGAAAGACTGCCACTGTGACGTACAAGTTATCTAACAAATTAATACAACTCAGACCAGTAATCTAATACGCACAGTAAAGTTGTCTTCATCAGTATTTTGTGTAAAGTGGAAGTGAAAAGGGTCATTATTGTAAAGTTTGGTTAAAAAAAAAAAAGGCTTAAAAAATAATTAGGTTCAGTGCCAAAGAATGGGGTTTTTTGAAGTGTAAGGCTTTTTGGGGGAAAAAAAAAATCCCTGAGATTAGTAAATTCTCATTTTTCATTTATCTTTTTTTTTCCTAAATCCTTTCTGATGTTGCTTGAACTGTTGACTAAATAATTTCTTAGTGGTTTGAGTTAGTATTAGGAGTGTAGAGGAAAGGGAAGAATGCAGGATTGGCATAAGACTGTGAATGCTTTCGTTACAGCATTATCTTAAGTTCCTTAACAGTAAAGTCCATCTTAGAATAGGTAACACAGTATGCTTGCTGAAATAAAAGTCTCTTTCTTCCCCCTTGTTTTTTGCAGCCAACTGTGCACCCTGTTTGGCTTGAATTGCCCTGAAGAAGAAAAGTTTGGAATTTGTTGCTTCGGATCTTGCCACAAAAGAAAGAACACCACACTGATACGTAATTACTGGAAATTCACGTTACATGTTTATTGATGAATGAACAATTCTTCAAAGCACCCATGTGTATTAAGCATTTCTCTTTAAAGATTAGTGAAATTGAATGTTAAATTGTTTCGGTTAGCTTGATTAAATTTGTTTCGAAAAGGTAATTTGTTTAAAAAGATTTTTATTACCTGTAATAGTTCATACAACAGTAGCTTCTTTTTAATGTTGAAATAATTTGCTACAATTCCTACTCTTGTATTTTAAGCTCCATGCAGAATTTTTACAGCTTCTGTTGTAAGTAATAAATTTTAAGCAAACATTAAAAAAACCCAAAGCCAAAACCACACCACCCTGTCAACCCTGCCTTTTCACACATAAACACACATAATACGAAACTTAAATACCACAATCTGATTTGTTTCTGTAACTTGGTGCAAAATTTTATGAGAAGAGCATGTCCAGTAAAATCCTTGCTTCTGTATCAATGGAGGAGTGGTATTTTGAAGGGCTTCATTTCAGTGTACCATCAGGCTACGAGAGATACATTGCTGTAGTCATAACCTTGAGTTTCAATATCTGATAATTTCTGTGAGACAGAAATGGGCAAAAAAAAATCTTGACATGTACGAATTACGTGTACTTTTTTTTTTTATACAGCACACTAAGTTGCATTTCCTGTTGTTAGCACCTCTCTGCTGGGACGTGTGTGTGATTCCGTGTTCACAGAGGCCTTACTCTTATCCAGGCTGTCCCTCATAACCAGCACTTCTGCTTGCCTGCGGTAGCTGCGTAGAACAGCAGCTTGCTTGCTTTCTAATCAGGCTGTGTTCTTCTCAAAAAACATAGTTTAGCATTAAACTGAAAATAGTTTTGAATTTTTTAAATCGGGTATATGTAATTCATTTTGAGTGAGTCATCTTTATTGTGACTATTTAGCATTTCTCAGTAAAGTGCTTTATTTATTGAATGACAAAAAATAAAGGCGCTTATTTTAAAAAAAACCCTGAAACTAATATAGTAGATCATACTTCTTTTTGAATTTGGTATACAGTTTCAGTTCCTGGTCCAGGAATGGGCCCAGTGGCATATGTTAAGAGTCTAAGGGCCTCACCTGTGCAGGTATTGGTTGTAAGCTGTTTTGTCTGAAAAGTGTTTAGCAAAAAGGAATATTATGTAGACAGAAAACAATGCAGAGGAAAGATTTAAAGCTGAAAAATTTTTCTTAAAAGGCTCTAAAAAGTCAACTATTGTGGTCCATTACATATTTTAGTTCAACATGTTTCATCACTATATTAAATTGCCTTTTTGGGTGTTAATTTAGGTGCAGTTACAGCAGTTTAATTTTATCTGCATTTGATATTAGCTACATAGTAGTTGTTTTAAGTGTTGTAATTTTTAATGTTGAAATCGTGTTTGACTTCTGTACTTGAATTAACATTTATATTAAATTTATGCTGTTAGTATTTGGTGTGTGTAAAAAAAAAAATAAAATTACTTATTTTACACATGGTACCTTCACAAACTTACTTTGCAGGATTCACTTTGCTTTGTCTGGTAGTAAGCTTTGGCCACTGACTCCAGTGCAGGTGCTTTGCTGAACAAGAGGAAGGGTGGTTAAGTAAGTGGCTTAGTGAAGTCTTGAAAAAAGAAAAGTGATTTTTAAAAAGCAAGTTTGCTTAGTAGCTTCTATTGTGCTTCTGTTACATTTGAAAGTTCTTTAACTGTTACGATGCTTTAAGAAACACTACTGGGAGAAGAGAAGAGGGGCCTTACTTCTTGTTTAAACTAAGTGGTCCCTAAGGCCAAGACAAAAATCAGTGTTTGAGCTAGAATAATACAGTATAATGCTGGTAAGATATGGGGGAACGAATTTAAACATACTTGTGCCTGGCAGCCTGAGAATTCTAGTTTATAGCCTGCTGAACTGAGCTTTATTTTTATTTTTCAGGTGTCTTGATTAAGAGTCACTTTTTTATTGATTTTTTTTTTTTATGTAGACATCTTTAATGACACTTGAAAATATGGTAGACTTTGCATGTGCAAGAAAGATGTAATAAAACAATATTATGTAATAATTCTAGTGGAAATCTGGGCCAACCAAACCAAGGTAGCATTGGTATTGCTAGCTACTTAAGGGAACTGTGTAATGAGCTGCACAAAGATTGCATAGCATTGAAATGAACACCCATAGGAGAGCTGACTTACTCAGTGAACAAAAGGAGGACCAGGCCTGTAGAGAGCCACACCATTGTATGTTTCAGGTGTGTAACATCGTTGTTGAGATTTCTGACTGCAGCAGTCTTGTGCAAAAAGCAGTTTTGCTACAAACCAGCAACTCCCATCGTTACTAACATGAGCATGTATCTTGGCAATTATTTTCAGTGTTCCCAGCAAGTGTGACTGTACAAAACCATGATCAAATGTTTGGGTGTAATGAGTACGGGGTAGATGTAAGCTAAATACAACCCTCAGACAGAATTTGGTCTTTGTTTTGCAGATAAGAACAAAGGTGTAAGGAGTAAGCAGCTGAAGCAGCAGTAGCTCTTAGTAGCTGTAATTCAGGGTTTTTGAAGTTTATTTAGAACGCATCATTAAAAATCTCTAATCAGTGTGCAAAATTGCAAGCGTATTTTTTATATTTATAAAAACCTCACTGGAGCTTATTAACCTTTGGAAAAAAATAAACCCCACATGTATTTCTTCTAAAAATGTTGTGACAAAGGGAGAACATGGTGTTGCATATTTTTATGGTGCTGTTGTATAAGTGATAAAAGTGAATCCATATACCATCCTGTTCTATAATTAATATAAAAACTAGAACTCCCTCTGGAAGTAGAGGACACTGACTTTAGTGAAACAAGTTTTGTTCTGTTGCACTAAGCCCACTGCATTAAAAACTTGCCCTAAATAAGAAAAGGTCTTGCTTATTCTTACATTTACCTTTCTCACCTGCTTGCTTGCTCTTTTGAAATATTGTTATTACTACCTTGTGGTCGGTGCCAGATAGTAAAGCCACTGTTACGGAGCAAGCATGTTGTGGGCAGCAGTCACCAAGAGCTAGTGTCTTATATAATAACACAAACAGCTACTAAATGAATAGGTATTTCTTTTAAATAGCAGACAAACAGTATTAAAGAGTAAGTCAGCTGGGAGTTACTAGGTTAACACACACTTTTGAGGTAAAAACAATCCCCAAGAAGTCAGCTGTTAAAGTCTTCTCATGGTTGCTGTGCATACCGAAGAAGGGCCAGGTTAGCATCTCTTCATGCTATATGGTGTTCAGCTTAATAGACAGCCAGAGGAAGGAGAATGGGTAATGATCCAGCAGTCTTAAATTTAACTTTCCTGCAGGTAGAAAGATGTTGGCTGCAAAACAGCCAAGAAAAGGGAAGGTTTAAAGCAGTCATTCAGAGCTCCTTTCTGGACCCCTTACAGTTTTTCACCATGCTAACAAGGCTGTTGCGAGCCACCACGACTTGAAATCGTTGTTCCAAGTTGTCTGTGGCTGAACTATGCAGCTTAAGAGCCAGAAAGAGTAAAAAGGCTTGCCTTCCTCACTACGTAGCAGCCTGTGTCAGTAATAACACCCTTAACCTACTCAGAAGGCAGAGCTTGTCTTGCCTTGTGGAAGCAGCGCTCAAGCCACCAGGATGGCACCAAGCATCAGGAGTGGCAGCGGGCATATGGGACTGGGATGAGAGCAGGCCTTTTCCAATGGTACAGGCACTGCCACTACCGTAGAGAAGCATTAATTGACAAGAATTATCTAAGCATACCTCAATAATAGTTTAATTTTTGTTTAAACGTCTTCCATCCAACTGACATAGCTTAGGCCTTACTGCAGAAGGGCTTAATTTCAGTAAGGTTTGTCCTTTTCTTGAAAAGAAGCTTTTCTGTCTCCAAAAACGTAAGCGGCTGCCATAAAACAAATGATGCAACCATTGCCAAACTAGGTGGAATTTTTAGGACTCTAGAATGCAGGTAGCTGCTCATGGCAATTGAAAGAAAATCTTAACGGAGTGCTTGAAGGTGAGTGAAATTTCAAGAAGTGTAAGGACACTTAAGCATCTTCAAAAAGAAGCCTGCAAAACCGAGATTGTTCCAGTCTTACATTTTGAGACTGCAGTGATGCTTTTAACTAAACCAACAGATTAAGTTTTAGACTTGAAATAATCCAGGGTAATAACTGCCAAGTGCAGTACTAGCTTGTAGATGAAACAGTAATGATCGTACTCTGCATTTTAAAACCTCTGGTGCCTCAGAAAGAAGGTGTATAATACTGTGATTTTTAGGTGGGGAGGGGAAAGCAGCTAAAGGAGCTTATGACTGTCACAAAATAGTTGAAACAATCGGAAACTGAAATTAAGCAGCAGTGCGGGAACCAGAAGCATCTACAAAGGCAGATTGTAGCTCATGGAGGCTGGTCTGTTTGCTACTGTTCAGTTTAGGTAGGAAGTCAAGTTCTGTTAGAAAGCTATGGCAGAGTATGACTGATATGAAACGACCCTCCTTCCTCTTGGCAATCCAAGGAGGGCGGTATTTGTAAGCACCACTGTTAGAATATTGTGCATGGATAATGGCGGATTATTTATGTACTGCCAAAATCCACTGGGAAAAAAAAAAAATCTGTGTAAAAGTCAATGGGAATACCTTGATGGAAAACTTAAGCCATGACCATACCACTAGGGCAGCTTGCCAGGAAACAAGTACCCATTTCAGTCGATTTAACTGTATGAGTTAGTTACCACTGCAGGCCTCGAACATATTTTTTTTTTTTCACACTGCCAGAGGCTGTGCCTGCTATTGACGTACAGTTTCCTGCAGAGGGAAGTATTCACTAGTGTATGAAGACCAAGTATCCAGTGATCCCTGTTAAAGCTGGAAATGTGCCTCTGTGTAAGCAAAGAATGGTATTCACCGAATACACGGTTTTGTAGAAGTCAAAACATTTCAAGGGATAAAATAGCTCTCTGAGCAAAGGAAGCTTATGAAATCAATGGGTAATAGAAAGGAGGCATCTTAATGGCGTAAGATTTATGATTTAGGAACCCACCTCCGGGCTGTGATACTGGTGGTGTTACTCTAATGAAGAAGAAGAAAAATTACTACTTTAAAAAGAATGGCCCTGGAGGTTCCTGTTTCTTTCCTGATGAATGCTTCTATCTCAGCTCTGTATTCCTTTCTGCCAAAACTTGATTTCTGTCTCTGAGGAGAGGACGTAAGTCCTGGATCATGGGCTGTCCTGGGGTGGGTATGCATTCCTGAAGCAGCATACGGGACCTTCCCTGCCTGTGCTGAGTGCCTCAGGTGGTCCCTGCAGCAGCAGGGCCCTTCTGTTCCAAATCCTGATGTCTCCCTCGCTCTGCTCTACAGATTCAACAGCAAGGGAGGGGAAGAACAGCTCTTCCCATTTCCTAGTACCCTTTCACTGGCAGAACTTAGTATTTGCCACACACTCCTAGAGAAGACAGAGTAATAGGGTGGATTCAGACTGATGCGGAAAGAGACTTTTGGCCCTGCCCTACTTCCCCCCCTCCTTTTTTTTTTAATGGGACAAGGATCACTTTGGTGTTTGTAGGGACGTACTGTAATGTGCATCTTTAGCAAAGTTGAACAGGCTCAGGAAGATTAGGCAGAATAACATCTGTTGGGAAGGTGTTTCTGAGCTCAGGGCAGGAAGCTGTCATAATCTTCCAGGAATTAAGCCATCCTGGCTGAGGAGGAGATGCCTCAGAAACTTAAATAGCAAAGGAAGGCTTGGGTGCATGCAAAAAAGGAAAATCAACTCAAGATGCCTACAGGATGACACATTTTAAGAACCACACTACAAGGTCTAAGCTCTCTCTGGTAGACAGCTGTGGCTAGAGCTCAAATTCTTCATGGACTCCAAGGAGATGTTTGGGTTCTTATGCAGGGACTAGAGGTATGTCGGGCAGTGGACGACAGCTCGTTTGTAGCACTAGCTGTCTGAGGAGGGGTGGTGAGCAGCTTTCACACATGAAGTCTTAACGGTGAAAACTATGATCGTAGGAACACTGATTAAAGGGTGTTTTTTTTTTTTTAAACTAGACAAAAATGTAAAAAAAGCAACGCCCACCCCCCCCAAAACCCCACCTCCACTATCTAAAGCAACATTCATGAGATAAAGCTACCTGAACTCTTAGTTTCGATGAAACTTGCACTACATATTTTTCCTTAAAAAAAGCATATGGTTTTCAGCTACTGTGAAATCATATTTATTTTATCCATTCATCCTCATCAAGGATTTAAGCTATGAAAATGGTAGATTAAGACCAGAGGAAGCAGTCATATCACCCAGTTTGTCCAGCAGTCCAAACACATCACTGGATTTGATTACATGCCCCTGGAGCAAGCCCAATAACAGCTGATGAAAGCACATCTTCCAGAAAGGCATCAAAGTCCGCAAGGTGCCAAATCTTGCAACACAAATTGGATCAGGCTTTCCTAACTTTAAACAGACCCAGTACTTTATTGCAAAAATACTTGATTTCTCCCACATACAGAGAGCATTTCCTAAGCTCTTGATACCTGCTCTCGCTTTGAGCTCAAGAAGTTTTCAAAGCTACCTAGCCTGCTCTACGTACTGGTAACAGCTTGTCTCTATTAATAGTTATCAGCCGTATTTTCCTGCTTCTTTTTCACAACCTCATGTGAAGCTTGTCTGATATTTCAGAAACTACTGAATAACTCTGTGAATACACTACAGGAGGACTCCAGCAAGCCGTGAAGCATGTGGCGTTGAGCTCTGTTTAGCCCCGGTGAACGTGCACAACAGAGCTCATGAGCTCATCTTGTTCCACAGCTGAACTGGTGAGAGCAACGCACAGCTCACTCCCCTCATTTTGGTTTATCATCTGACCTGGAGGAGGGACACGGCCTGTGATTCACCGGGCCCCTGGAGCTGAGCTGCTGGTGAACCACACCTCTCAAGTTTCAGAGAGGAGCTGGAGCTAGGTGCTCTCGCTGGAGAGTTCGGGGGAAAACGTGGAGGCAAGCATTCACAGAAGGACCGTGTGTCTGTCCATCAGAGAAAGTCTTTCAGGGATCGCCTAAAGAAATAGGTGTATTTAAAAATCTAACAACATGTGAAATACTTTCATCCTAAAGGAGAACAGGAATTCTTTAAGATGACCCAATCTTGTCATTTTTGTGAACAACTCTACTAATGCTTATTTAGGCTCTTCTAATGCTAGGGGGCAAGGGACGTATAGCACATACTGTACCAGTTAGGGCAGGCATTTAGGGAACTCTCAAATATTTCTGCACAAGCTGGCTAATGGATTGACGCCACGGTCTGCTGGAAGCTCAGCTTCCCGTTTTTCTCTCCTGTATTTCAAACCCTGACAAAAGCAAGCAGGCACAGCTGCTATTAGGGCTGGTGAAAGGCTAGCGTAAGAATCCTGCTGTAGTTGAGTGTCTGCTGAACCTTTGCTGTACTATCCTAGAATTATTTGCCAGAAAAGCCAGTTTTTCCATTTCATACTGGATTTGTGCTTGTTAAATCCATTTCAGTTGTATGATATACCAGTATTTCGTAATGGAAAGCAGCTGCTCTCCTGTATAGGTGTGACTTGACTTTTTCTAAGCTATTCTTCCTTGAATTTTCAGCAGTCCACTGGGATAAGAGCAGCACTATATTATAGGAAGAAAACTGAAAAAAAAAAAAAAAAGCGCATATTTTGAGGATTCCTCTTTTGGCGCTAAGCCTTCCACATCCCTTCCTCGCGCTATGCTAGTTCTGCAGCTTTTCTGCTTCAGGAAGAAGTGACCACACGTTGAACTGCCAAGATGTTAGAAAATTCTGGGTAGTGATAGCTTTCAGTGCAGAGGACAACCTGATCAGACAGTCCCCCAGGGTTTTAACAGCTTCATTATTACAAGCTAGCTAGCAGTAATGTAAAAGCCTCTTTTTTTTTTTTTTTCTTCTTTTTCTTTGCCAGCCAGGGCAGAGAGATTCTAATTTTATGTGCTCACATCCTAGTGCTCTTTGTCAAACAGAAGCTGGCAGAGATAGGAGAGGCATCTAACCAAGGAAGAATGCACTAGCAGCCTGTAAGAGGAGAACCAAAGTAACTCAAGGAAGCTTCATGTCAGTATCTTGTTTGAAAGCTTATGAAAGGGTTTATGAAGGGGTTTTGGGAAACATTTTTTAAAATTCCACTTTAAATGAAATTTACTCATAACTCTTGGCAGTTTAACAATTCATTAAAAAAAAGGCAATTTAATTACTGTTGCATGGGAGGGAGTTGCAGAAAAGATGAGAAAAGTACGGATAAAGATCTAAGTACCAGTAGACATTTTTAATTGCCTTACATGGATAACTGTTCCATAACTTTTTAAGAATTTGTTGCATTGTTAGGATTCATAATGCTAGGATAAGCAGACGTTTGACTATAAATGAGAATATCCTACCCAAACAATTTTAGTGTAGATAAGACTCAGCTGTATTACAGCTCCTGAAAGAGAACTGTGATCAACTTTTTCACTTTCAACTTTCCAAGGCAGTTCGGCAAGATGCATCTCAAACTGTACTGCCTTTCTCATCAGCTTTCTTTAGATTCTCCTTGCTTCGTTGCTACTTCATAATTTCATGGACCTTGCTTGGCATTTTCCCCCCTCAAATATTTTTCTATGTCATAGAATGGTTTGGGTTGGAAGGGACCTTTAAAAGTCATCTGGTCCAACCCCGCTGTAGTGAGCAAGGACATCTGCAGCGAGGTCAGGTTGCTCAGAGCCCTGTCCAACCTGACCTCGGTCATCGATTCTTCCACAATAGGATTCAGTCTACTACTGTATTTAAGTGAAAACCATTTGCTGCTTTTTCCTTGTCAGCTCACACTGTTTTTTCTTTAAACAGAAGTACAAAACCCAGCACACCCCTTAAGCGTATCTATTCTGATTCTTTTACTTAGAACAGTGCTGACTGCTCTCAGTTACACTGTTTGGTATCAAAATATTCTCCTCTTGTGTGCTTCCAGACTATTTCCAAATAGACTATGTCCATCTTTAAGGGTGCTTTTGAGATAAGGTACCAGAGTATCACTTTGAGTGTGGATTCAGCATCACTAGCACACAAGGTCCTGCCAGTTCAGCTGTGTCTGTCACGGGTTATGTTTCCTCATATCCTTAACAGAGCCTGCAACAGAGTGCTTACATTACAGACGTCTGCGAAGTATCGAATATAATCTCAGCTCTTTACATAATGAGTAAACATTTACAGATGTTGTTTTACAAAGGGAGAGTTCAGTGCATCTACCACATCTCTAATTCTTTGCCAAGAAGATAACCTGCTCAATGGAAAAACGGTCCCATATGATCATTGCATGTGTTTTATGTTAGTGTGTCTGTTAAACAGGTACTGCGGTAGCACAGTATCTCTGTAGAATCATTTCAGTTGTGCAAACACAATTCACTAAGCACCTGACGAACCTTCAGTGTTCGTTATCTGGTGAGTTCTGGGAGATACAGGGAGTGGAGGATATATAAAACGAACTCAGGCCACCGCAGCCAAAATCTCTACTGAAAATGAAATAGGGGATTACAAGAGGAAGTTAGAAGCAAAGTACGGAAGAAGTAGACGAAAGTTCATAGTTAAGTTGGTTTCCAGGTGGCAGAGGTATATGGGGTAAAAATCCCCAAAGCGAAGAACAGCTTTCTGAAATGAGATTTTGAGCTAGGGATGCAGAAAGACACAGACTGCACAAACCCAGTTTTTGTATTGTGAACTTCATTCCTGTGGAATCACAGTGTCTAAGGGGTATTTGACTGAAGTTTTTCAAAAGTAGACACAGGGTTATGACAGCAGGGCAAGATCTTTCTTGGGTTTGGAAGAGGGAAAGCTTAATGGTGGTTTCCCTTCCTTCGCTGCAGATTTCCCTTCCATCCTGCAGTTTCACCCGCCCGAGCTGTCCCCACCTCACTGTAAATGCCGCTGCCGGTCTCTTTCTTAGCGTGGGCAAGAGCAGCAGCGCTCTCTATCTCCACGCTATTTCACGTACATTCCTGCATGACGTCCAAGTAATCAGAGTTGGATTTTTATTCTTAATGTACAAATCAACAAGACAGCACACGTTAAGACATGCATTTGTTCGCTTTTACATTTTCATTTGTTTTTAGATTCCAATCTTTTTTTTGACTTATCTGATGCTCCCCAACAGCCCGGGGCATTAAGTTAGGGTACCCGGACCTGGTTAGACACAGTCCCCGAGTTCAAAGAAGGGAAGAGAGAGGTTTCGAACATCTCACTGTGGGAAAGGCAGGGTGCAGAGGAGCTGGGATAATCCCGGATCCCCTGCTGAGGGAGATAACAGAGGGCTTGCAAAGCCCTTACCAGCCCTCAAGGTAGATCAGCTTCTGTAATTGTTCTGCTAAGTTAGGCGTGGAGAACTGAAAGGGCTGTAAACAAGTGTTTAAAGCAAACACTGACCCAAACCAGAAGGAAATATTTGGTGCGTATGTTTACCAACACACACGCTTAAGTCCTGACCTATATAGGAAAATAAATACACTATTAGAGTTACAAAGTGTCCTCAACCTGGAAACATTCCAGTCATCTATGAGAAAAATGTACAGTTCCAGGACTGAAAGTAACATGATTTTTTGGCTTGAAAATATGAGAACTACCACCTCTGGGAAAAAATAATCCAAAACAAAGACATTCGCATGAAGCTCAGAGAAAAGCATCAAAGGGACTGTGGTTCTGGAGGGACAAATGTTTGAGGAAAGATTATGAAAGCTAAAATATGAGTATTTGGCTAAGCACCAATTTAATAAGGGATCAAGAGATAAATCTACAACTATTTAATTCACAGAATGTTAATGGTATCGGTGAAGCACACTTTTCTTTTTTTTTGAAAGCACTGAGAAATTTATTTTCCAGTAGATACACATCAAAATTTTGGAGAGCAATATGAAGACACTGATTTATTAAACATCCCATAGAAATGTTAAAGCCAATTCTTAATCAAATCAGATACTGAAGTCTTGAGCAATTAAACTGCAACATTTGGCAAGAAAAAAAGTGGAGGCTTGCTTCTGATTTCTGTGTTAGATTCTCCTAGAAATTTCTACTCCTGCTTTTTTTTTTTTTTTGGTACTAGAAGTTTCACACCACACGCTGACTTGCGCTAGAAAGGCACATTACACCTCAGCTGAGAAGAACATGAGTGCAAGCCTGACAAGAGAAAAACCCACTTCTACTTTTCAACCAACACTGCCTTCAGAACACTGTTATCATTAAACTGAGCTTCTGATATGACTGCACAATCCCTATTGGACTAAATCCTAGTGGAAATCAGAGGAATAAAGTCGGTAGCTCCAGTTAGGCTTTGAAGGCAGCTGAGCTCAGAAATAGCACTAGTAGCAGCGGTTATGTGAAAGATGAAATGTGGTACTACGATCAATCCTCGTACGTGCAAGGTACCAGACAGAGTAATATGTAACAGTCATTATTCCTATCAGCCTATGATGACAAGACAACTAATGGTAATTTAAATTACCAAGACAATGAAGGCTCTGATTATTAAATTAACTTATAGCTTTATAAAATGGAAGATATTCTAATTTTTAAAATGTTGGTTACTTTTATCTCCAACTTTGCAATACCTGATAATAAGTGAAGAATTTTAGAGGCTTTCAAGTATCAGATTCTCGTGTGAATATAAGCTTCTTATTTAATATTCCTTTTTTTTCCCCCTAAAGCACTTATTCATGTTATCATAATCAAAGACACTCGCAGCGATAACAGCTTTTCAGAATAAATTTCCACTGAACAAAGCCTCTATACTGCAACTAATTCATCAGTTTTTACAAGTGAAGGAGTATAACAGAAGGACGACAAGGTCAGTCCTGAGTCTGCCTTGGCTTTGTTCAGCTGTGATGGACCAGAGCCTGCGTTCAGTGTAACACCTGCACAGCCAAAACTCAGCACTAAGTTCGTCACCCTCAAACGTTTAAAATAGCAGCTAGTTTTGATAGGTGTGCACACCTAATAAGCCTCAGACATATGCTTAAATTTTCATGTCCTGAAATATCCAGGCAGGCTGGAGAAGAGGCAAAGCAGAAAGAAGCAAGGCTTGGCTTGAAGAATTTTTTTTTCGCTGCTGCTGTTGAAGACAAGTTTAACAGAGAAAGCCAAGGGACAGGGCAGTGCCAGTGATACCGTAACATACACAGGTGAAATCCGGGGCACGGAAAAGGATGCTGCCCTCCTGAACAGGGACTGGCGGCGCTGCCATCGCCAGGTCCCCGGGGCGGCCCAGGGCAGCGATGTGGGCATGGCTGCCTTAGTGGGGAACCCCAGGGGCAGCAAAGGGCTGTCAATAGGCAAAACTTCCCCTTTCAACCACGCAATAAATTTCGGCATGCTCAAAAGGTAGAGATTTGGCTAATTTCCAGTTTTGAAAGAAATGAAGAATGCCTTTCAAGGCACTACTGCAGCCAGATCCTATCAGTCCTCATTACATTTTGAGTAACTGCCCAAGCTTCTCTCTGACAGGAACAGCTTGGCTTTCTTTGTTACGCTGCTGTTATTTTGAACCGGGGTCTCAACACACAGGCACGGAAAATGAGCTGTTAAAAGATGAATAAAAAAAAAGTCATCATTCTATCACTATGGCTAAGAGATTAAGCTGACAAAGGAAAAAAAAAAAGCCATTTTAATTATCTGACTTAATCGTCCCAGACAAATGAACTGTAATTCTGCAGTAGCCTGTGATGTGAAAAACAAGGCACACGTGGGTGCTGTGGGGCACCCTTGGGCTCAGAGTGCTGGCTCGTGACAGGCAGGGAGGGGAAAGCAGCTCCCGCTTCTCTTGCCCCTCAAATTGCAGCCTGAATGCTTACAGAAGCCCAGAAGTGTTGAACGATAGGTTCTAGCACAGGTATTGCAAATGCAGCCTCTTGATGTGCGAGTAATCTTGGTGAGTCGTAGCTCTGTGCCCTTAATAACTTGCGTCCCCTCCTACGTGTTTAGTCTGCCATAAATGGATTACTGGGGACCCATCCCAGCTGTTGCGCCTCAGGGGGGGTAAAGCCTACCCCTACTTCTTTTCCTTTCCCCAGTTCTCAGTCCACCCTCCTCAGGCTTGAAGTACCTCCAGCTGCGGAAGAGGACAGCTGCTGCTATAGCATGGAGGAGTTTACTCATGAGATGCAAGCAGCAAAGGAAGGGGGGGAACGTTGCTTTCAGCTGCAGGGTCCATCCTGAGGCATTTCTCGACCTCCCACTCCCTACTAACTCGTTAAGGAAATTTGAAAAGGTCCTCCCAGCCCCATGGCTACATCCCAGCGGCGACAACCACATTTACTTGTTGAAGCATCTTGTAATCTAAGCAACATTGCCACTGTGGAGGCATTCCTCTGGTATCACACTTGCACAACTTCAATCTATTTATGAATTAAAATAGGCTAAAAATAGCGTTTAAAACAGGAGGCAAGACAGAGACTTGTTCTGGCTCAGGGAAGAATTTAACTGAATTAGAACAAACTGAATTTCCCTCTGACAGATTCAACCTTCTTCCCTCAGTGGAAAAAGGGTGTAAAGAAAGCTCAGCAACTAAATTGCTGGCAAAAGTCCCCTTGACTTCAGTGAGCTGATATTTCAATGTTGAAATTTTATTCTGCAATATTTTTTGAAAGAGGCATTGGATTAGAAATATGCTCTTTGGTGTTTTTTTTTTCCCCCCCCAAAAAAGGGAACGGAACAATCGTTTTAAACTTTCCACCCTCCTTAGTTGATGAAAAAAATAATCAAAGTAAAGCATTAGGAGGGACCTACCAGAGAGTATTTAAAAATACTTGATGGTTGTACAGTATCATTTTTATCGTTAGTCACCATGAGTTCAGAACTAAATAATAAAACAACCTATAAATAGTACTGAGCTTCAGCAATAACTTGTCAGATGTTCGCTACATTGGGAAAAGGATTAAGTCACAGCTTTTTGATCTACTGACGGAACGTTATCAAACCACTGTATACAAGAATACTATGTCAAACGCATATTATTTACACATAGCATGCCAACAAGAGGATGGAGTAGCTCAGTCATCCCAAATCATCCAGTGTGACTCTGGAGTACTTCTTTACTGTCAAGTGTCATCCTTAGCAAGAGGTAGGCACTAATCTTATCTACACAGTGATGTAGACGTATCTATGCGACTGATGAAAATGCGGGTCATGCAAAATGCGATTCAGCATGTGAGGAACAGGATTACATGGTAAACTGGAAGGCAAACTCTGTCCTGCTGGGTAGTTGGCAGCGCTCTGGCTGTGCCCGCAGCACAGCATTTGCTGGGGACCAGCTCTGCAGAAAAACGCAGGCAGGCAGACAGGTCAGCAGTACATCCTTGTGACGATGAAGGCTATCTACGTGTGGGGTTAGGTAAGAATTAATCAACAGGTCAAAGGAAGTGGTTTTCCTCTGCTACTCATCACTCAAAGCCACACTTGAGACAGTGTACAGCTGTGTTTTCCCCCAGCACAGGAGAGAGGGAGCTCAGCGAAGAGCTACTGCGATGATCACACGATGCACGAGGAGCCAGAGGGAGCTGACCATTCTCAGCCTGCAAAAGCGCGTGCTGAGGGAGGATCCGATCGCTGGCTGCCGCTCCTGCTAGGGTGGGGAGGGCTGGACAGAAGATGGACAGGTCCTTCTCAGAAGCACATGGTGAGAGTACAAGAAGCAATGGGCATAGGAAGGACCAAGGGAAATTTCAACTAATTTTTTTCTCTTCTCCCCCTGCTCCAAATGAAGGTGGAAAAGGATGCCTGGAGAGGATGTCAAGTCTCAGTCCTTGCAGGTGCTCAAAACTCCCCTGGACAAGGTCCCCTGTGCCTGACCTAACTTAGATGTTGATCTTGCTGGAGCAAGGGTTGGACTAGAGACATCCAGATGTCACATCCGACTTGAACAAGGCCATGAAACTGGAAAGCACGTGGGGTAAGCCAAACAAAATCTGTTAGTTACCTGGATGGGAGACGGTAATGGCTGGCCATGCCCAGTGTCACCAGCATTTCCAGAGGGTAACCAAGTCTGGAAATACAACATTTGTGAGAACAGGAAGGCCTGAGATTGAACAACGCTTTTGCCACCCCTCTCTCCCATCAAGGCATGAACCAAAGGGATGGGAAACTATCAGGCCTTCCCCTACCCCCTCCCCGAGCATACCTCCTGTGGTTGCTGCCTGAGGACAGAGAATGCTCAGCACAGCCGGAGTCCCGGCAATGGGTGTCAGGTCAGTCTGCTTCTCACCAGGGTGTGGGAAGAGAAGCCTTTAAAGATTCCCTTGCGTAACATCTCAACTGCGTGCAGTTTCCTTTCCTTCCTGTCCTGCACCTTTGGAAACCTCTGTAAACTCTGTTTGAATTCCATAAATAAAATATTTTTTGTTTGCTTTAGCCTTAACCTGGTCTGAATTAAAGCGAGTCTTGCAATCTTTAAAACCAAGCAGCACGTAAAACCATATCTGCATGCTACTCCTAATGTATCAAATCATTATGAACTGGCCCCTACTTAACTGCTCTAGGGGGTGAGCAGTTGGTAATGTGGTGGTGTTGGTGTCTCTGTGGAAGAAACTAGTTTCCAGCAAAGGACACAATACAGACAGGTGCAATCATGTCCTTGCAGTAGGCTGATGCGCCAGCAAGCAGCACACCTCAACACCAAAGGTCTGAGGACCTGCACCGTCTTTCGTAATAATTTGTGATAGTTCAGTGAGAACTGGGGGTGGGGGAGAAAGCAGCTCATATTTTTCATTTTAGTACACCCAGCACACACATTGGCTTTTCAGAGCAGTGTATTTGTAAGAGCAAGCTTGCTGTTGGAGACTGCAAAAGGTCACTTTTGAGTCACATCAAAATATTAATTGCATTTTACTACACTATAGTTTGTAGGAAACTATCGTACAAGTCTTCATTTAGAGGGCACGGTTCAAATGCTGTTTCTTCTCTCGCAGGTTACATCAAAGAAAATTTGTTTCAGATGACCAGAAAAAGAAAAAAACCAAAACAGTGAAGTGTTTATTAGTTTTAAACACAGAACAGCCACAAAGCCACAAGCTAGAATTAAACAAGTTCAAACCACTTTTCTTTGGTCCTTTTTGTGTCTCCTGAAATCACGCCTGGCCGGCATCCCAGCACGATCTGGGAGACACTAATGAAAGACCCAATCTAACGTATATAATCAGGTCTATTATCGGATATGTAGTTAAGTACTGTATAGATCATTATTGGCTTACATCTTAAAGAAAATTTCAGTCTCTTCCGGTGGAGTTAAAATGAGATAAAGTTAAAATATTTTGGACTTGCTTTAGAAGTGCTTTGCTGTTTTCAAAGAAGCACCGCTGGGGAGTTGCCACAGCCGAGGTCTCTCTTTTGAGGAAGACCAGGAATGCTCTCAAGACATTCGCGGAAGAAGCAGAGCACCCAACTCCGTTCCGTTCCCTCCACAAGCCCAATCACCTTCCTCTTAGAAGTTGACCACCGCTGCTCCCATTGCTATGGCAAGGGCTTGTCCCAGAGCTTTGCTCTTCTTTCTCACATTTTGCAGCCGAGGTTTACTTGCGGCCAATTTTGCTGCTGTGTTTTTCCTGACACCGCTCTCGGAGTTACATAGCTGTTTACCCACTGAAGTTCAGACGAGTAATATTTCCCTCCCTTACTTTACTAAAAGAAAGAACTAACTTCTGCATTTTCTGCTGCATTCATCACTGATTTAAACCCCAACACCACCAGCTTTCACCAATTTGTTGAAACTTTTTGTCATGGGGTTTACTGTGACTTGCATCTGCTGGCGGGGAAAAAATAAAAGTCTAACCAATTAAGCGATGTTTTCCTACTGACGCTAGTTACAAAGGAAAACTCATAAGTATGGCTCAGGGGAACTCTGGCATCTCAAAATTCAGAAGACAATTAATAAATTTTTAACAAGACCTACAAAGCGTGCTGTATATATTTTAGTGCTATTTGAGGGGTCTGTCCCAAGAGTTTGGTAGTATTGTTGTAAGTGCATGATTTGAAAGGTTACTGGGAGTTTCAATGTTTTCTTTCAGGTGGTTGTTCAAAGTTAAAAATTGCATGGTTTGATGAACACAGGACTTGCTGAGTGTTTTTCATCTATTCAGTTTTCCTCTCAAGCGATTTCCCAAGACCGTCTCCATTTGTCTTTACGAGTTGCCTGAGCAGAGCCATCTGTCAAACGCAGTAGCACAGACACATAGAAACAGAGAACATTCTTGTCCCGTCTCACTCAACCTGCCTCGGTCAACAAGAGCACTTCTTTGGACTTACCAAGCCTGTGAATACCTCTAGTTTGTTCCCACGAAAGAGCGGTCAGCCACCACCAGAACTTCTCATGCAATGCCATCCATCTTGTCTCAGGCAATGGCTCCCACTTTCTTAGGGACCACTTGAGACCAAACCGGGGATGACAGTTTATCAGGTGAACTGTTCTTCAGTGCAAACAGCTTCCAACCATCCTCTTCCACCATGACTTCCTCAAACTTCCCCACTCTGCGACTCTATGTGCCCCCATCTTTGTACAGTTAGAAGCCCCCAGGGTCTGGGGTATACTGCTGCTACCAAAGAGGTCACACTTGGCTCAGAGCCTGCTCCTGGGACGCCCCAGGAAAATTGGCAAGCTGTCCTGGATAATTGCTGAGGCACCTTTGTTCCAGGAGACCTGCTATCAATCTCATTTCTTGGCATAGTGCTGCACTGCAGGACTGTATAAAGCCGTAAAAGAAAACCGCTTGGATGGAGCTACCTGAAATACGCTGTTCAGCTTGTTTCTGTATTCCTCTTGACTGCACGAATGTGTCGCAGAGGCAGCGGTAGCAATTTTATGCCATCACCATCTTGTTTGCACTAGGTGCCCCCAATACATTGTCCCGTCCCTCTATTTCCCCACCCATAACCATTTCAAGTCTCTCTCACCTTATAGAGGCATTATCAGCGACGATCTGCAAAAGCCTGACTATGCCAAATGCAAAAGCAGAATCCTTACCAATTTCACCAACTACATATTATGAAATCGCAGGGGGACACACCTGAAGCGGACAAGTTTTAGCTGTATTTAATACCAGTATCAAGCGAGACGTGCAACGTGAAGTCCCACATTCTTCTCTTGCGCATGCGAGCGTTCCCTCTCCCCCTACCTGTGACTGCTGGCATAAACCACAGCAAGACATGAACACTTGCAGTTTCTCATGTTATTTTATATAATATAATGCCTCCTGAGCCACGCAATTACTTGCACGTATGTAAGGCCCAGTGGACTATACAACGTAGAAATTTAAGTACAGGCATGCCTCGGCAGGCTTGATGCCCTGTGAAATTCGCTGCAGCTACGCCACCCTTCTCAAGCACAGGCATCTAAAGAACCTCAATATGCTGGTAGCCTGCTTGTAGGGAACGCTGATTACATATAACTGAAGCCAACAAGAGAGGACAAAACAGCTCTGGTTAAAGCAGGAGTGACACTGGAGCAGGACGTCGCTGGCAGTCCACGTGGGCCCAGACACTCAGCATCTCTTGGGATCAGGCCCATGGCAAGCGTGACATAATTAGAATGAGTATTTATAGTTTGTTAATGAAACATGAAATGGAATGAGGATTAGAAGATCCCGTCTAATCCTCTTCGCAAATAAGGTTTTTTTAAGATGTAAAACTTGTATGTGGTTTATAACATTCAGAATGAAAGACAGTAATTTCTGATTAAGTTTTATTACTACACTAAAAATTAACTTAGTCATGATGATTTTTTTTGGTACTAAAAATGCAAATCCAGAAGGATTCTTCATCTGCTTAGCATTAACGTCCATCTATGAAATCAAGTAAGTTAAAATTGAGTCGAGGCACTCTTTTAGGAAAATGAATCCCTATTTTGGGAAGATGAGTCTATTTTTCAGTAGTGCAAAACTGTTATAGCTCGCCTGGCTAGTGCGGCTGTCATTTCAGATGAAAAACTGTCATCTGAACAGTCATCTTCAAAGAAAGAAAAGCTGCACTTAAAAACAACTATGTTAAAGATCTTAAGATTAAGAATATACGTTTATTGAAGTTTGTTAAATTCAGTTAAACTGATCATGATTATATCATCTCTGGCACTAAGACAAAGCTTAAATGGCAAGGTTAACATTAACCCCCATTTTTACACTGGCCAGCATCCACTATAAAACAAAAAGTGGGAGTCTTATCTGGTGGGAGTCCAACCTGCAGTACTACCTTCTGTTTAGAGTTTACATGTTCTCACATATTGCTTAGAAGCAGCGAGGCTAATGCGAGACTAGGGAGAGAGAGAGAAAATACTACAGCTTGCTCATCTGCAGTTCATTTTATGACTTTATCAGGAATACCTGTAAGGGGTGTTAGTTTTCACGTTTGTCATCAAGAAAAAGTCAACACCATACCTTCATGTCTGACTAGTCTTTCACTTTTTTTTTTCGGTTTGTTTTTACCGAGCAACAAGTTACGAATTAAGCTTAGCTAATTTTAGCAGAAGTGAGTCATACAGATCCCGACAAACCAGCCAAATTCAACATTTGACTGTGTTTTTTGCTTCTCGTGAGCTCTGGAAGGAAAGCGATGGCGATACACGTGGCTACAGAGAAAAAATAAAAAAAATCTTCACTCTATGGCTGAGCAGAGGACACCGCATTTGCTCCTCTTCTCTGCCTATTCCATACCATTAGTTCGAACAGCCGCATAAATAAACGCTTCACACATAAGCGCGTTTCACACAATCTCTTTTATTGAGGAGCAGAAAAGTCTTCCGTGAGATGCTGAACACCCAGGTTTGAGGGAAGGGGCGTCATGCTGCTGAAAGCTTCCACGGTCAGTCTAGTTTTGTGCCACGGCCCTCAGAGGTTTGAGGTGTTAAACGTTTCATACAAACCCTGAATGCAAAGCATTCACCATAAGCCCTTTGATAAGAGCTTCATTAAACTGTTTAAAACCCCTGACTTTCTTCCTTGCTTGGGAGGAAACTTCCCGCTACACCAATAAATTAACTTCCCATTTTGGAACATGCGTATTTAGTTATAGTCAGATACATTTCACTTATAACCGAAAGAAATGCGCAAACAGTGCCGCCTGTAATCAGGAAAACCGTCATGCAGCAGCTAATGAAGAAAACCAGATATTTGCCTGCTATAAATGGGTCCCGCGGCCCAAAACAAAATTCCAAACGTTACAAAGTTCAGCTACATTTTGATGGACCGTTTCCAAATAAAGTAGAAGAGACACATGAACATATCTTTCTATAAACATTTCCCTCCCTTCAGCATTTCCCAGGAACTGTAATTCAAAGAGGGACCAGATCCTGCAGACCAGATTCAGGCAAAATACAATTTGCATTTAAATCAGTGAGAGCTACTGGAGACTAGCACGCAGCATTAAACCACGTGTACTTATTAGCGCCCCAACAGAAACATGCATTTTAAAACAGATGGTAGAAGTTGAAAGAAAATTGAATCACAAAATTAGTTCATTAACATAAATGCTTCCTCTTGTAATCAGCTACCACTGTGTTAGCATCAACTAGGGTGCTGGGGAATAGAATTCATTTCCTCATCTCAGAATCTAAATACGTGGATTGTTTCACTCCCTGCTTCCCCCTACCCCTCTCTGCACAGGTGCTTTATTTTTCCACAGTGTTTCCCCGAGTTCGACAAAAAGTTAGAGCAGACCATCTTCTCTTCTCGCCTTCCCAGCGGTAGAGCTCTCTGTACCTCCTGAACGAACCCCTAGATGCTGACAGAGGGGGTTATTCCAGAACTATGTTTCAGACTTTTTTCTCCGTATAGGTACTTCCCACTCCAGAGCACAACCTTTCAGGTGCAAGCATAATAGCTTGGGAAAACAGCTTAGAAAGTACAACCATGAAAGAAAAAAGCAGAACTCGGTCATGTCGTCTTTCTCAGCTACATTCATATTTTTCAGTTTACATAGCAGTCCCTTGCGCTCAAACCAGTCGGCCACAAACAAGCTCTGTTTTTCTTGCCTTCCCCATGACCTTCATCAAGTTTTCTGCAAGCAGAATTTAACCACCAGTTTGACCATATCACAAACCAGAATATCACTTAAAATGCTCTTTGCTGGCAATGGTAGTGAGAACGGACTTGCTGCTAAACCACATGGATAGGATTTAGAGCACCAGTAAAACCCAGTCATCACACAAAGCAAGGTCACCTGAAGCACATTAGCATTCTGCTACAATTGAGTGTCAAAGCTCACTGAAAAAGAAGCCACGTAAAAACAGTGTTCCCTTACCTGACAGAACTTACACTTCCGTAACTTCTTCTCCTCGAGGCAAGAAGCTCAGTGCAGAGTCCTGCTCACACCCTTGCCTAGCTGTAAGCTGAGCCTGCCAAGCCGCTGCCCCGATCCTGATCTACCCCAAGGCCCAGCTGACAGCAATAAGTAATTTGTCCTGTAGGACCCCCCAGGGAGGTTAAACTTCTTTGGTGCTGAGGACCTGGCGTGGTGCTCTTTTCCTCTTGGAAAAGGAGTGCACCCTTGAGGTTACCACAAGGTTCCCAGAAAGGCTCTGTGCAAGAGGGCTGCTGGGCTAGAGCTGCAGAAGGGCTAGGTCCGTAGTTGTCGTTTTAAGCATGCTCAGCCTGAGCCAAGAAACTGCGAAAGCATTAGAGANAGAGGGCTGTTGGGCTAGAGCTGCAGAAGGGCTAGGTCTGTAGTTGTCGTTTTAAGCATGCTCAGCCTGAGCCAAGAAACTGCGAAAGCATTAGAGACGTTACTTTAAACTTCTGGGGAAGGTGATAGTTGGTTTTGTTCCTTTCCAGTGTAATTCACAGTAGCTACGTAGGGTTTTGATCCGCAGTAATAAAAAAAGACTGAAACAGGCCATGGAATTTAAGCCCAAGTCTTTGCTTTTCTTTCTAACGTTATGGGGCTGCAAATATTGCAGTAACCTAGAAATGAGTTTTCAAATGAAATTGCTCACCATGGTCACTTCTCTGCTCTTCTAGTCCATGTTCTCAGCAAACAGAAGGGGTTCAAGGTTGAAGGAGTAAGGCTGAATAAATGAACAAGGCCAAAAGGCTAGGCATGCAATGATGTAGGTACAGGGCAGACTTGCAAAATCATTAGCTCCTTCCCCTACATCAAGTTATCAGCAATTATTCGTACACAGAGATCTCTACAATTTTATGTAGAAATATCCATGTATTTGTTCTCCCATATGCAAAGGAACGAAACTTCCACCTATTATTTTCCCAGCTGGAAGCTAATCCACACTAAATTTTTCTGCAGCACTGAAGATTTCTGAAAAGCTTCACAGATAATTGAGTTGCAGCTTCAATACATAGGATCCCTCAGTGGGCAAAGGAGCAGCATCCTCTGTTTGTCATAAACCTTTGTAAAATGGGAAGAAGACGATTGAGAAAAGAACAGATGAACCTGTTCAAAGGTTCTGACGGCATTACTTCGCCCAGCAATCTTACTAAATACCCTACAATTTTGCATGGTTATTTCAAGGCCTCGGGCGTTAGGGAGCTGTTGCGTCAGCGGTGCCACGCTGTAAACGTAAGTCAAAACTGAGTACTCCCATCCTGCATGAACATTGCAAGCCGCTTGTGTGGAGCTATCTCACCCGTTGGCCTCTCCACGCGGCTATTTCCAATGGCAGCTGATTTTCCAGGCGGGCTAACAGGCTTTCACTGTCGCAGGACCTCGGAGGCAGCTGCTCACTCGACGACGTCCTGCACTAATTGCTCAGGCAAACTCTCATCAGGCTCAATACGGGCATAAACTCAGTCCAGAACAGATTTCGGTTTCTTCTGGGGCTTTTTAGCACAGTTTTGAGGGCCTTTTGTCCAACTGAAGTACTGGTTCAACAGAACGTAATGACACGTTTGCAGCATAATTGTAGGATCTGCTTTTCATTCATCTACTCTTTCATTTTTAAGTTCACCTGAACGTCTGAACTGGTATGTTTTCCACTCTTTTTTTTTTTTCCAGTTGGCTTAATTAACTGTTTCATGGCACAGCGATCTGGGAAATGCTCATTTATAAGGGCTGACATTTCACTCACCTCTCAGCTCCCAGAGACAATTATAATATCCAATGTTACAAAGCTAAAGCAACTCACGTACACGTGGCAAAAACTGCTGATGGTGCAGGAAAGGAATGGCAAGCGTTTAATCCTACCAGCTGTTCTGAATCCTGTTTGCACTCGGGGGCAAGAAAAGACATTAAACCCTTTTTTTTAAAAAAACCCAAACCCACCATTAAACTAGCTGTGAGCTCTTCGTTGTAGAATATTGAGCAAATGTCCTTCAAACTGCCTTGCAGAGGGAGCTGAGGCTAAAACAGTCCACTCTCTCCTGTAATGTCTCTCAATGCCTTCTGAGAGGGAGCCCCTCTTTTGGGGCTGCACTTCGAAGCTTTCTCTAAGACTGGAAATCTGAGGAAAACAATGGTAGAGTGATCTTAGGCTCCTTCAAGAGAACAAACACCTCCTCAGCACAGACGCTGCAGTTCGGTGCCTCGGGGTTCCGCTGTGCTCGCTTTCGTCAGCGCACGTGGGTCTCTAAGACAGCTCTCTCTGAAAGGCCATAGCTCCAGAAATAAATCATCCAATCAACAAAAACCACCTTGAAAAATCTACCTCCTGTGTTTTTAAAAGTAATACAAAGGATGGAACGGAATTAAATGTTTGCTTACTGACCAAAACTCATTGGAGCCACAATTAATTGGTTTTAAAATCCCAAATGGCATGTTCATTTCTGGCTAACCAGAGAAAGAAGGGCAGTTGGCTCTCTCCTCCCAAATGTTTATGATGGCAAGTTTCACATGACATCCCGTTTCTAAATATTTTGCTTTCCCAGCATCCTGAGCTGACACAATTGGAATAATTTACGCAGCACGGGAAATATCGTTGGAGGCAGAGCCTGAATCCTGCGCAGCTCAAGTCAGGAGTCTTCACCTTCCCCGAGTGCCTTGCTCCATCCAGCTGGGCTTACCTGAAGTACCTCTGCAGTTCAGTCCTTGGGGTAAGGCACTAAGGAGGAGCGGGGCATTTAAACGCGGAGAACAGGTTTGTTGCATTGTGCATTTTCCTAGTGAATTGCTTTTTTATTGATATATTACTTACTACTTTCACTTTTCTGAGCTTCTGAAGGGTGACTGCCATTTAGCAGCACCGTACCGTACAAAGAGATACACTGAAAAAGAGGAATTTGCTGCAGTAAGACGGCAGCCTTTGTGAAAAGAGATATGGGTCCTTATGCATCTTCACAGGACATTTCCAGGGAGGGACAATTCAGGGTCATTTTTAAGGTCACACAGGGATGCTTAGAGTCAAGCTTGGTCTGAAAAACTTCCTGCATTGTAAAATGTCACCGCACACATCATTGTCATTATTACTGTTGTTGTTAGGTTTATTCCTCCCATGAAATACACAGCTGTGAGCTATGTATGTGTTCACAGTACGGCCATGGCTACCGCTCCTCTCCTTTCTGCTCTGAAGGAAGGTCTGTGTACAAAAGCCTGCCTCCTCCTTCTTGATGAAAACGTCATCGAGACAAAATAAATAAATAGACCCCTTTCTTCTGGAAAGAGCTGTCAAGAGCATGGTGGACAATTATAGTAATAGGATAGTGGAAAAATTACAGTTAGTGGAGTATGAAATCTATTGCTTCTACATTTAACTGCCCTGCGGAGAGTAGGAACAGCTTTTCTGCAGGAAGGTTTGACGTCAGTGCCAAAAATTTGAATTGACATCTTAAAATAACCTTCAAAGGAGGGAAAAAAAGTAACCTCTCTTCTTGAAATACTGTAGCAGATTTAGCTCAAATTAGTACATTTTAGTACTGCTGCCCAGAGCCATGGGTTGGAGAAATGGTGACTATTAACTGTGGATTTTGGTCCAAGTTCATGGAAAAGCTGGGGAGTTATTCAGCAGGGATAGCTTCTCTGGGTAATGTGTTTGGAAATTCTAATACCGACTGCAAAAAACCCCTAAGCTTCTGCTCACACGGGGGAATTTTACTTTCTTCAAATAATAAAGGCAATCTGATGATCCTGTGCAAGAGCTTTTCAAGAAATTCTGGTGGGACGCTCGTTATTTTGCACTTAGCAAGGCTGTTTTTTTAAGTTGCATTTCTGAAAAAAAAAAAAAGACAAGACAATGCATCAGTGTCTGAATGCCTAAACTAGTTTTATACATTTTGGTGTTTAGCCCTGCGATACTTAAAACACCGTCGCTATGTTTGCATCTGATTTCTTTCCAACTGAGGCAATCATATTTATGTTTTTAATCTTGACAAGAACACTGACGGTGTATACTTCTTCATAGTACAACTGAAAATAGCAATTACATCAGTTAAACAGGTCGCCTTTGCATTCAGTAAATTTATTTTAGTTTGAAGAAAAGTCTGTGAAAGAATCAGCAGCAAATACAGGAAGAAAAATGAAGCTGATAAGATGTATGATCATCTATATTTCCAAACAAATACAAGTCTGTGAAACAGTACCACCCAGGTTTAATGAAGACTCGGCAGGTAAGCGGACCTGTGGTCTTCAGATGAGATAAAAATAAGGGTCTTTTGCCGTGCAGGGTATGCCTATAGGTACTCATACAGCGAGTGTATCTACCTGGCGCCTGTTCCAGAAGGAAACATTTGCTTAAGACTAGGTCTTAATCTACTAGCATAAATGAAAATTGAGAAATCTATCAATGCAAAATTCTGAAAGAAATGAATTCTAAAAGAACTCCTGTGAGTGTAAGCTGTTTGCCAGCTCCGTCGTGAAGTCTCCCAGCGCTCCCCAACACTGCTCGAGGAAGCAGACTGAGAAACATTTCCAAGACGTTCCCAGGACAGACACATTTCTACCTGTGGCTGCAGGGGTTTCGGTAGCTCTGTGATGTGTCTGAGAGACTTTCCAGCAAAATTTCTCCTGCCCCACGCAGCTGGACCGTGAACACGTGTTAGCCGCTGCTGTCTGCCAAGGCGCAGGTGTGAGAGCTTGCCGTCATGTCTGAGGAAGAGCCGAGGCCATGCTTTGGTACAATCGCTAGCGGCGATATCGGAAAACTATCCGTGAATGACCTGCAAGGTGTGCTTCTCTGGGGGTCAGTTATGCTCAGTTGGAATAAAGTTCTTGGATAAGCAGTGAATGGTGCTGATTGTAAACAGACGCCGGTAGTAGAGTGCTGTGCATCTTCACTGAAAGCCAGTTTGGAACAATATTTCTTTTCTTTTTTCAGGACAGAGCTCCCATTTGCCTGCCATGAGTTAATCACACATCTTCATCAGATATCACAAATCAGTCAGGCTGTTGCTGGAGAGCAGAGTGGCTCAGGAATGGATCCTGGGTTTTCAAAAGTTGCTTCATGTCCTGAGGCCTGACTGGAGACCCATCGCAAAGCCTCCTCAGCACTTCAGAAAATGTCATTCCTGGTATGAAACATGGTGCAACAGCCAAATGTTTTTATTGCTATCTTTTGGATACAGTAAGAAAATCTTTGCCAGTTGCCATTACTTAGTAAAACTTTTAGTAAGTGTATAGATATAAAATCTAATCTGTTGGCCAAAACCTAATATGACTAATTACATTCCTCTATCTGCTTTTCCCCTGAGGCTTCAGTATTTCCTGCTTTCTTCCCAAACTGTGACATAATATGATTTCTACGAGTTATGTAACGTGTTACTAATTTAAATAACACACAAACTACATTTACATTTCTCTAGGGGAGGAAGCACCACCATGCCCTTTGACATAACGGAAAGAAATTAAATTTAAAAAAATTAAATTTTGTATTATGATTTTATAGAAAATCAGCATTAGTGCGCAGGTTAGGCTAATTTTCACAAGTTTGGTGAAAATGTTTTAGATGTAAAGGTTATTTATCCAAATGCAATTTTGTGTTCATTCGAATTAATATGCAATAAGACCAAAACGAGTACAGCAAAATATTTCTTCAGAGCTTTTATCTATCAAAAATTTTAGTAAAAAAAAAAAGTTTGGATACAAAATTTGTCTACTTTATTCAAATCTGTAAAGCACAATGAAGGACGAAATGCTGAAACCTGAACTGTAAAGGATGGGGTGAAATACTTATTTTCAGGCTGAGGGAAACATTGGGATTGACCTTAAAGTGATTTTTTTTCCAGTTTTCCCTAGGAGCCCAAAATCGATCCCGCCTGCCACAGCTCTGCTGAGGAGCTGCAGTGCTGTGCGTCACACTGCGGTGCCTGCTGCCACCCCTCTTCTTGGGCCGCCCTCTGGCACTGTGTACGCGTGGATAAAATTTCACAGGAGGATTTGCTGGATTCTGGGCAAGGTTTGACACCTCCTCTGCAAAATTTGCTGATTGGTTTAAGATTGCAAAGTGCTTTAGTAGAAGAGGTGTGATTAAGTGGAAGAGACTTGCTGGTGTGCAATTCAGCAAGCAGAGAAGTTGCCTATAGTTTTTGGCTTTTCATTGTTAGAACTGTCTAGCTGAGCTAATAAGCAAATTCCTAAAGTCAGATGAGGGGTATTATTTTTTTATTTTGTTTTTGTTTTGTTTTTATTTTTTAATCTGTAGCATCTTTTCTTCTTGTCTATTCACCATGCATCTCTCATTGGTGCAGTTCTCAACAACTGCTTGCACAGCGGTTGCGTTCGGTGAACACCTCCAGTCACAACGTACAAAATCTGAAAGACTGATATGGCATATAGTTTTGGCTGTTGTCTGCCCTCTTAAGGTGTGATATGTATTCATTAAGGTATGTTGTTGGGGGAGACCTAAGGAGCCTCTAATGTTGAGTCCCCCGCTGTAATGAAAGGTTTGATTTCTTCCCAAGCTCTTGGAACGAGCTGCTGGTAAATGTGGGAGCCTTATCACACCACCAGTATTTATATTCAAATATCTGAAAGTTACTTATTTGGAGTATATATTAATAAATTAATGATCTGTTTTCAAGGATTTGCTGCTTCGGCCGTGTGTGTGGCTGTGTCTGTGATCACACAGTGTTCATAGCCGTGATCACATGCCTTGTGTTCATTGCCATACCGTACCATACAATCACCGTATCATTACCGTGGTAAATGCAGTGAACTCTAGTGTTTGTAGCGTTTGGAATATTATTTGCAATTTATTCATTCAGGAATTGGGAGAAGGAAATACAGAGGAAACACACATTTGTTCACTGTAGCCTCCCAGAATTTCACAAAACTAAAAACAAGAGAGTGTCTTGCAGCCTGGAAGAAGGCTGGCTCCTGTCAGGTGTAAGTCCCCATTGAACAGTTTGGTACAGCACTGGACTGTGTTTCCACAGTAAGTCCTTAGGATTCTGTTGCGGAAAGTCTTAAAGTGCTATTATTTTTAAAAGGTACTATATAAATAATATAAATACTAAAATGAATGTAGTGTTATCATTCATCACTCTGCAACCATTTATTTCATACTGCCAAGTCAAATGACTTTTGCGTGCGTTACCTTCCTGCTGAGCTCCATCAGAGGTCCTATGAAAATGCATTTCACTCTGCCAAACCAAATAATCCGTTTCCAAGAAACACATAGGGCTTTTTAAAGAATTCTTTTTCTATCTTTATGCAGTTTAGACAAGAATAGCTTAAATATTTGATTGAAACAGGTCATTAATCAACGCTTCCATTGACCAGTGGTCTCCATCTTTGGTGAGAGGATTTTATTTCAAGCCTTTTTTGGGTTCATAGGAGTTAACTCTTACAAATTTCTTATCTTACAGAAAGTCTTTTGATACCATGTTCTGTATGAAAGCAAAGGACTTTAGAGTCCTAGTCCAAGGCATAGGCAAAGCCCAGGCTCCTTCGTTTGCCTCCCACCAGTTGCAAATAATTTTCATTGATTTCACAGCAGGTCTATTTATCTTATGGCTTGCTTACGCGAGCAGTAACCATAAACAAAGCTAAAACGTAGATCTACAGCACTCCAGCAGTTCCCTGGTAACTGCTCGAGCGTGTTCCTGTACCCAGCAGTGCTCACAGGGTGTGAGACCTGCTCCTTACTCTCTTTTTCTCTCCTTCGTCCTCTTCTGAATCTCAAATTTACAGCAGGGTAAGAATGGGTCAATTCGTATAGTCACTGTTACCAGTCTTTATTCAGTTTTGTGGGGAATTTCTGTATGTTCTTTGCCCTTAAGGTTTTATCACTACCTGTCTTTTAGTGTACCTGAGCCCTTCCACGTAATGCAGTTGTAACGTGAAACCAGTGAAAGGATTAAGTTGCTCTTGCAGGGACCTGTGGATGGGATGGATTCTGTGGTGCTGGGTTGCAGGAAGGGACTGCATGGTCCCTGGAATGTTTTACTTTNTTCCACGTAACGCAGTTGTAACGTGAAACCAGTGAAAGGATTAAGTTGCTCTTGCAGGGACCTGTGGATGGGATGGATTCTGTGGTGCTGGGTTGCAGGAAGGGACTGCATGGTCCCTGGAATGTTTTACTTTAGTTGTGATAGAAAATATTTAACGAAGTGGAATAGTTTTCGTTGCAGCTCGGAAATACTAAGGTTTTGTGTCTTATACTAAATAAATAAATATACTGAATAATAAGGGTTAGATAATCATACAATTTTAAATTACTAAGGTTTAAATAAATATAAATATACACTTTAAATAAATATAAAATTTTAGTAAATACACTGAAAACTAAGGTTTTTGCCAATCACAGTTGGACTCCTGTGTCTGAGGAGAGCTTGTCTCCTGCTTTCATGTTCTTTCTGCTGGGATTTTTATTCTGGTTTTTTCCTCTAAAGTGCATCTATTTCAGTGTTTCAGCAGAGGAAGAGGTGGCAGGTAGCTAGGATAAATCCCTTCTCATGTAGCTGATTTAATAGATCCTACTCAGAAAGTTCTTACAAGCTAAACCGATCATTCAAAAAGCCACATGGAAAACTTGCAGTGCTGCTGGAGAAAACTCAGATTCAAATGGAAGTCACAGGAAGCGTAAGCATGTAGCATCTGAAAAGGGACAGCTGAACCGGTATTTGTAATGACACTATCTGCAAATGAACTTCTTCAGACAGTTTCTTCCATGATTCTTCCAATATTTCTGTGAAAATGGATTATCAACACAAAAGTAATCACGTCTTTGGTAGCTGTAGTGCGAAGAAGGCCACTAACATCAACTTCTTTGCGACAACATTGCCACTTCTTAAAACATTCCCTTAAAACATTTTGAACTCCCATACGAAGTTTGAAACTTTCTTTGCACTAGGCACGGCATTCAATTATTTTAATTCTAGCTACTGCCTCTAGAACAAGTAGTTCAACAAAGCTAGTGGAGTAACTGTGGAATTATGCCGAGGAACTCAAGAACAGACTTATCTTAAGTGCAAGACAACACAGATTTGATGTAATATTCTCTTTGTTAAATGTCTTAGGGTCTTCCTAGGCTTTTGTTGCTGTTATCAAGTGCTGCAGACTCGGGCGCTAGATGGCGAAGTTAGGTAAACGGTGATCATACTACCAGCTCAAAATAAAGGAGTTAAAAATCATCAACAGTTTAGTTTCGGAAAAACAACGAAAAAACCCCAACCCTAACCCAGAAAATACCCCCAGTATCCCTGGGATTTAGTAAAGTTCTTGGATGTCCTACTGGCAGCCCTTCATTCTCCACAGCCTCTCTGAAAGGTTAAAAGGGCCATAGCTGTGCACCCCCTCTACTCCAAACGTACGGTACCCCAACAGAGATTCTGCACAGAAAACCAGCCATCGAATAACTCTCAGCAGTGGTTTTCAGCCTGTCTCCTGCAGAGTTTACAGTCCTTGTCAGCAGAGGTCGGGGAAGGAGTCATTGAGATAGAGCGAAAGGGATAATTTAGTGAATTAACCTTAATGCAACAATTGTATTTCCCCTGCAAGTTACTGCTGGACTTCATTTTTCCTGCTGCCTCAAAGGTTTTGCGGCTGTGTCTGGAGCTAGAAAGGAAAAGTAGGACCTAAGACTCTTTGTAGCATCAGTTCTAGTTGCACCATTGCCCTCCCCTGCCTTTCTTCTCCTCTCGGTAATATCCCGCTGCCTGTAGTGCAGTCCTTTACTAAATAACAGGACACACAGTGTCAGCATGGACTTACGGAGCATGGAACACTGGGAGAAAAATTGCATTTTGGTCGGTAACTCTTCCTCATCCTGTTGCTTCTGGACGGAATCCAGCCTTCACGCCAGGAGGCTTTGAGGGAAGGAAAGTCTGTGGGTGGGTGTGAATTGCACAGTTGGAGAGGAGGGAGAAAACATGATTCCGCCAAACTAGGTTTTTGGAAGGGATGGGAGCTGCTAGAGTTTGCTGAGTGGTTTGAAAGTCTTAGTGGTGCCCCTGGCAGATGGGTTAGGAACCTGAGTGCAGGTATATGTTGAAGAGTTGAGTGACAAATTATTTCTATCTGATATTATCACAAGGTTCTGCAATGTGTACCAAAGCTACAAGAACCACAAATTTGGACAATATACATGTATTTGTGAATGTATCTATATATGCATGAAAAAAACTCGGCATATCTCTAGTAATTGAAGAGAGCAGTGCCGAGATATTCTGACAGTGGCTTTGGGCAAAACCCCCTGAAAACCTTCTAATTAAGAGTTGTCATGGTCTCATGGTAAGATGCCCTCAGAAAAGCACATCAAATGTTGCTCTGAGCACTGCTCTTTGGCCAGGAAATAGGCAGTGAATCAACATTGAGCACAGGCTGGAACATCCCAGAAACCATTTTGTAAATCACACAATCCTGATACTCTAGCAGTGGCACTTACATTTCACCTGGATGTGGATAGCTGCTGTCAGAGGCCTAACATATCTTGAGCATTTAATGGATTTCCTGGAAACACGTTTAGGACATTTTTCACTTGCTAGTGCTGTGCTATATTTTTCTGCTTCTATATTTGGACCTCCTTGAGAGAGATATGGCCAGGTCTGGTATCCTGTTTCCACCGGAGATACGGGGACAGGCGAGATTCCCGAGGGTCAGTTATTCCATAGCACGTGAATGTCACAAAAGTTGCCGTGTCCTTCTAGCCGTCACATCTGCAGTTCAGTGCTGTAGGGCCCTTTCACGAAAGGTTAACGATCTGCCTTGGCAGCGCAGTGAGCAGAGAGCAACCCTCTAGCAGAATACTCTAGAGGCATTTTACAAAGTTTCTCCTGTGGGACTTTCCACAGCTAGAAAATCTTCTCTGGTGCATGACAGTAATTGCTCTGCTTATGGAGCAAAGCAGAGTAGGAAAAAAGGAGGAAAAAATGCTTACTGGTTTTCCCACACTGTCCGTAAAATGTACTGTCTGGCCTTGAACCAAGGGCCGAGAAATAACACGTTACCATACAGCATGTTCAGCTGGGGCAAGTGCTTTGACGTTTAAAGGGATGGTTTAAAATTATCTCATACACAATTCAGTGGGGGAGCAGCAAGAGCCGGGCTGCTCCCCAGGGCAAGGGGAGCTGGCAGGCGAGGGCAGCCGGCATGCGAGGGCAGCCACGCGGCAGGACAGGCAGGGGCAGGCAGGGGCAGGCAGTGCCGCCACGGCAGGGCATGGTCCTGCGGCACCAGAGGCAGCCAAGGGCCTTGACAAATCCTTTCAAAACTCCTGTACTAGATTTTTAAGCATCCAGATATATCCCCAGGTTACGTATTAAGGACTTTGCTATTAGATCTTTTGTTGGTCTTCGCGTGGGGCCTTTCGGCAATTGGTAAATGGACTGGCTGTGGGTAAAAATCCTGGGCCAGAAATAGGCTGCCACTGGAGGCTGTAAAGAGTTTCTCCACCTGGAGAAACACAAGGGTATAGCAAGCAATTTGTTTTCCTTTTCTCACACCTGACTTCACGGGTTTTTTTAACTCGGGAGATTGATTTCAGCAACAGGCTCTCACTGAGGTTCGTGTTAGAGAGCTATTCTTTATGTGAAATGCACAAAAGAAACTCTAGCAACGATTGATTCTGTCAGTGTTGCTATTTATGACATTAATCAAAGTTGCTGTAATTAAGCTGCTTCCAGGAAGACCAGTGTTCAAGCAGTTGTTGCTGTCTGCTGTTTTTTTCTTGGGGGAGTGAGTTGTTGATATTTATGAAATATTTCAAAGGAGTAGATCTTGTTCTAGGACAAAAAGTCTTGAAACCCTCTCTTCTGCCCTCCTCGGTTCTCATATTCCTGTTTGCGTGCTTTCCTCCTGCAAACTGTTGCTCAGAAAGTGCCTGCCAAGTCCGCGTTCGCATGGGGACGCTGCTGATGGCTCCTCACAGACCACAGAGATCCATCTCGAGTGGCTGCTGTGGAGAGAGTGGCGTACCATTAACACCGCCGTCCCACTTTCAGGAATGCAATAGCTTTTGTTCTGGCTTGTCCGACTTCTCCCAAGACCGCATTAGGGATAGCTAATGTCACTGGTTTGTCCAGATTGATCATTCCTAGGGGCTTAATTTGGTCTGTGGTTGACCTGTCCTTTGATTGCCTTAAGTTTTTTCAAGCCGCCGCTTTTATGATGTGTCACTGATGTTTGTTTCCTTTGTGTGGGCCATCGCTGTTAATGTGGCAGTTCTAATCACTTAACTGTTATAGGTAGAAACACGTACATACATAAACACGTGTGTGGTTCCGTAATTTTTGAAAAAAAAACCCCAAAACCCAAACAAAACAACCCAACAAAGAACACAAAGGGCCAAGAATCTAGACACAAACACTTAGTAAAAAAGCCAAGGAGTTAGTTTAATCAATACAGTATTCTAATTAGCAGCTGAGTAGTCTCATTATTTACTAATACGTGGTGTAGATTCTTGCTTAGACAAACACTCTGTCAATAAAAAAATCATTATTAGTGGTATTCACATAAAAGTGTTCAAAGCAATGAAAAAGGTTCTGTGATTACTGTATAATTCTGAAGGAAATTATCATACCTATGAAGTATTTATGGCATTCAGAGGCTCTAGAAGTAGGTGAAACTAGTGACACTACGAAAGAATCAAGACAATTCATGAAACTGTTTAGTGGATTGTATAACTTTACTTTTTTTCTTGTTTCTGCTGAGTTTTGATAAAGTGAAATATCTGTTCTCTTCACTGAAATATTCCTTGTAAGGAGCAGAACTTCAGCATCTGTGGAGGTTTGTGTTAGAACTTTATGTGGAAGACCTAGGAATTTATTTCCCCTCTCCCACATGGTCTTGCAAACAGAACTGACAGAAAACACACACACATTGCACAAACGTCAGTGGCTAGTTTAAAGCAAAGCTGATCCTTGCCAACTATGGGGTAATCCGGAAGGGGACATACGGGCGGTAGGATGGCAATTAACAACTTCCAGTGCAGGTTCACTAACAGAAGCTCTTTGTCTGACTAAAATTATCAAATGGGGATACTGTGTATTAGCAACAGTCCCTGTTGAATCCAGACATCTTCAACCTTTTGCTCTAGCAAAAATTGTTACTTAATAGTGACATCTATTGTATTTCTTTTAAAGTTCAGTGTTCTCGTTTTACTAAGACACAGTATGATGACTTAATGGCAGTGCTAATCACAGTGAAACAGAGGATCTGCGGAGGTCAGGTAGGACATCCTCAGAACACCTCTTTNCAAACGTCAGTGGCTAGTTTAAAGCAAAGCTGATCCTTGCCAACTATGGGGTAATCCGGAAGGGGACATACGGGCGGTAGGATGGCAATTAACAACTTCCAGTGCAGGTTCACTAACAGAAGCTCTTTGTCTGACTAAAATTATCAAATGGGGATACTGTGTATTAGCAACAGTCCCTGTTGAATCCAGACATCTTCAACCTTTTGCTCTAGCAAAAATTGTTACTTAATAGTGACATCTATTGTATTTCTTTTAAAGTTCAGTGTTCTCGTTTTACTAAGACACAGTATGATGACTTAATGGCAGTGCTAATCACAGTGAAACAGAGGATCTGCGGAGGTCAGGTAGGACATCCTCAGAACACCTCTTTGGACAACGGATGTGTTGAAATGTCACATTTTTAGGAAAAAAAAAGTTTATGACATCAATCACCTACTTCTGAGTCAATATTTCTGATTTTTTGATGAAGAGCAGCCTCTTGGTTAAAAAACAAGAATTTTTAAGCGTATTGTCTAGGTAACCTGTCCACTTTGCTCATAAATGACTTATTGATTGCTTGTGTTTTGACAACAGATTTTTTTCCTATAAAAATACAAAGAAAAGAGATGGGCAGAGAAGTTAC